>JALPQD010000909.1:345405-367569 GCA_023101885.1 Typhlomys cinereus | reverse complement strand
AAGGCTTGGTACCACAGGGCCCCAGGAAGCCAAAAGGTCAAGGTGAGGGAGAGAAGATGCATGTTTTCCATAGGAGAAATGGATGCCGCCAGGTCAGTAGGTGAAGACTGGTGGTCGGACAATCCACTGGGCTCTACAGTGCCCACTCTGGGTGAGGTAGACAGGGCGATGGTGGCCCAAGTGGAAAGGTGGTAGGTGGGGGTGAGGGCTGTGGATCGATACTCCTGCCATGAAAGACATGCTCCCAGGACGCTGTGTCATGGTTTGAATGTAAATGTCCCCCACAGGGTCACCTGCCTGAATCCTTAGCTGATGTTAGGGTTAGGAAAGGTTGTGGCACCTTTAGGAGATGGGATCTTGCTGGAGGAAGCTTGCACAGGGGTGCCTTGAGGCTTGGTAGCTCCACCTGCTTCCTCTCAGTTTGCTCTCTTCTGTGTCTCCCGATGGGTGCAGCTCCTGCTCTGCCTCAGGCCAGCCTTCTGCTGTACCACTTATGCTCCAACAAGCTGTGTCCCCTCTGGAACCGGGAGCCAAACAAATCTCCTTTCTGCCTTAGGTTGTGCTGTGTAGAGTGGTGCGAGTATTGTCTCACAGAACAAAGAAGAGTAACTGCAAGGTCTAAGGTATGAAGAGCTCTGTGGGGAACATTTCTCGGGTGGCAAGACCCAGATGTCAGCAACAGAATACAGAACATGAAAGGCACGGTGCATGCAAGAGGTGTGCACGAGAGGTGCGTGCAAGAGAGGTGCGTGCAAGAGAGGTGCGTGCAAGAGAGTGCGTGCAAGAGAGGTGCGTGCAAGAGAGGTGCGTGCAGGAGAGGAGCGTGCAGGGAGACTCATGCAGGGGAGGAGCATGCAGGGGAGGAGCATGCAGGGGAGGAGCATGTAGGGGAGGAGCGTGCAGGGGAGGAGCGTGCAGGGGAGGAGCACACAGGGGAGGAGCGTGCAGGGGAGGACCGTGCAGGGGAGGAGCATGCAGGGGAGGAGCGTGCAGGGAGGCTCACGCAGGGGAGGAGCATGCAGGGGAGGAGCGTGCAGGGGAGGAGCATGCAGGGAGGCTCACACAGGGGAGGAGCATGCAGGGGAGGAGCGTGCAGGAGGCTCATGCAGGGGAGGAGGCGTGCAGGAGGCTCATTGCAGAGCTGTCATGCAGGTGGTGGATTCAGGGTGCAGCACGCAGGATCAGCACAAGAACAAGACTCTGAACACACAATTCAGTGTGAAGAATGACTAATTGAAGTTTCCAGGGTGAAAAGCAAGCAGCTCCTTGCTAAGTATTCAATGAGTCCACTTAGTCAGAATGTCACAACCAGGGTTTAGAGGCAGCTCTGTCGCAAAGTAACTCATCAAGCTAAGACCTGAGCTCGATCCCCCAGAACAGACTCAAAAAATGGCTGCAGTGGGCACCTGCCTGGCATCCCAGTGCCTGGGACGTGACAGGAGGACCCCGAGGGGGCTCACTTGCCGGTTGTAGCTGCATCAGTGAGCTGCAGGGCTCACTAAGAAAGACCTTGTTTCAAAACTAAGTGGGTGCAGCAAAATGTCCCAGTGGATGAACACAAGACTGACAACTTGAGTTTGGTCCCTGGAGCCCACAAGGTGGAAAGAAAAAACAGAGACTCAGAAGTTGTCCTCTGACCTCTACAAAACACAGTGGCACTTATGCACCTTCATACACACACGTGCGCACACATACATGTACACATGCATGTACATACACACATGCACCCACATGTACATACATGCACACGTTTATACACTCATGCACACAGCGGCACATACATGCACACACATGCATACACATGCAAACAGAAGATACCTTACAATGACCTCTACACAGAACATATACATGCACATGCATACCTGCATACAAGCATGCACATATACACTAAATGCAAAATAAAATCTTTTTTTTTAGTATTTATACAATTGTGCGTGTGTGTGTGTGCACCCGCATGTGTGTGTGTGTGTGTGTGTGTCTGTGTGTGTGTGTGTGTGTGTAGAACCACGGGCAAATTCGGGAACCATTATGAACCACCTCCACCTCCACCTTGTTTACTCTGCCCCGGGATTCACAGGCTCCGCCCACCAGGACCAGAAAGGCAGGCTGCCCCCGCTTCTGCCTGGCATCTATACGTGAGGTCTAGGATCCGAACTCAGGATCTTCTGCCTGCAAGGCAGAGGCTTAACCCCTGAGCCACCTCTCCAGCCCCACAAAATAAAATCTTAAAATTAAAAAAAAAATTATGAAGGATGACTGAAGAAGACATGTGCCATCAACCTCTGGCTCTACAAACATGCGCATGCGTGCGCGTGCGCGCGCACACACACACACACACACACACGCACACACACACAAAGAACATTATTACATGGAGAACTGTAATGTTGCCGATCCAGATCCAAATTATCCAAGGCTCTCTACAGCCCCCTCAATAGCCACTAATCACACCCTTTGTCTCCGACTTAACACTCTTTTTATTTATTTTTATGAGTTTGCATGTATGTAGGTGTACATATATGTGGGGGGAGTGTACAATAGGGCATTTGAGTGTGTGTGCCTGTGGCGGCCAAGGGTGACATTTGGAATCCTCCTGGACTGCTCTTCCACCTTACTCTGGGGCTTCACAGGCTCTGCCTCCAGGGTCAGAATTACAGCCCACCACCATTTCCACCCAGCATGTTCACATGGGACCTGGATTTGAACTTAGGTCCTTTTACTTCCAAGACATAGTCTTAAGCACTGAGCTCTCTTCCCAGTCTCTGATCTAACTCTTAACTACCAGAAGAAAATTGGGGGATGTTCTAAGTTAATAAGCCACTAGCTTCTACAACCTAAAATCTATCACTAAACAGCAACCAAAGTCTACCTTTACCAGAAATCCCCCATCTTGCCATCAACTGCCGGCCTGATGTTCCCTCAAATGCATTGATTCATAACCTCTTCTCCTCTGTGACTATCTCCATGTTGCAGCATTATTAGAGCAACTTAATCAGGGTCCCTGGGTGGCAGCCACTCATCTCTGGACCACAGTTAGTTCTCTCTTATTCTCTTTGAGGCAAGAGTTATGTCCCTACTGATACCAGAAACAGGAGAACTACAAAGAAGACAGAAATAGAACCCAGAACCCATTTCACCCTGGGGTCCGGGTAGAGAATTCAGTGGAGTTTAAAATATGAATGAGGGGAGGCTGGAGAGATGGCTCAGGGATTAAGACTCTGTCTGGAAAAGCAGAAGGTCCTGAGTTCAGATCCCAGGTCCCACGTAAAAACGCCAAGCAGAATTAGCAGCTTCCTGCACTTCTAACCCTGGTGGGAAATCCCAGAATGAAGCAAAAAGGTAGAAGCAATCCAAAATTACCCTTGGTCCTACACAGGCACACAGTGCCCTCTGTAACACACACACACACACACACACACACACACACACACACACACACACTAAAATAAAGTAAAATGTGGATGGATTCAGTCACAAGGAGCAGGCAGGCTTGGGATGGCAGACAAGTTGCTGGGGCTGCTAGACTGGGGGAAAAGCGATTCTCTGAAAACGGCCTGTGGTAAATAGCTGTTGGTTTCAAGTTGGCAATTAAAGACCTTGACTTTGGGCACATCTGTAAAGAATTAGCACTGAAGCCCTAAGCAATTCTGCAGGAGATTTGTAATGACGGGGGAGACCCAGCCCGTGATGAGTGGGACTGTCCTCTAAACAGGTGAATAAGATGGAGGGAGCCGTTTGAGAAAGCTGGATCCTTTTGTAAGCATTCTTCTGTACATTTGGCCAGACATGCTGGTCTGGCAAGTAAGGATCATCCCTTTCTCAGCCATTATATGGACATGGTGTGGCCAGTTCCCCCAGCCCTTTATTGTGCATTTATCATCAGCCATGCAGGCTAAGTGCTACAGCATCCCTCTGAGTATTTGTCCAGACACGCTGGTCTGGCAAGTGAGGATGGTCCTTCTCAGTGGTCATGACTGGTCCCTCTGCCCCTAGTGTTGGCATGGACTCTCCTGCAAGCTGGATTAAAACACAGTAACCAGAGCGTCGTAAGAATAAAACCCCTTGTTCCCTGAAGCATTTTGGTCATGGATTTGTTGGCAATAAGACAGGCTAAGTGTGACATGGCCCGTGGGGCGCAGACGCACCAGAGCTGTGGGGTGGGGGCGGGAGAAGTATAGGGGAGCTCAACTGGAATCCCGCTCTCCAACCTGGCACTTGAGGACCTAGAAAGGAGAAGCAGGAATTTGTAAGAAGAGTTTCTAGCAGCCCTCCACCGCCATCTACCGACGTCTACCAGGAACTGCCTCACTCAGCCCCTGGCCGCCTGTGAGGGACAGTTTGTGAGAACAGCACAGCTGGAGGAAGAGGAGCCCCCTCATTCTGCGACCACCCTCTGGTGAGCTCCCTCTCCCCCTTCCACACGGACAGCTGGCTGGCACCAAGTGACCCTAACTGTTCATGTGCTAGTTTTCTGCTGATCGGGGAGACCTGCCCCTCGGGAATGGCATTCCTTCCCGGGCAGAACCCAACCCATCCTGAAGCTTCAGCCAGCACCCCCGGGCTCTGCAGGGTTCTGAGGGCAGATGGTCCAGGGAGCCGCTGGGCAGGCTCTGCCTACAAACACCTGGAGGAAAGACCAGAGTCTGGGGAAGAACTGGACGCTGCTGGTGAGACTTCCGTGAGGAGGGTCTCAACCTCCCTTCACGTGGAACCAGGGCACATCTTCATGGGCACATCTGCATGGGCACATCTGCATGGGCACATCTGCACTTCAGTGTTCTGAGCTCTGGGCTCGCTGCCCCTGGAGGGCGTCGCCCCCAGCTCAGCTCATTCTTAGAGGTAGCAGAGGCCTCCCCTGGGAACCCCACCTCCCACATGCACAAAGATGTGTCCAAATCCTCACAGCCTTGCACCTGGGCCATCACGAATCACTGGATGGCAGACTATTGAGGACATCCAGAAAGGCCAAGCCCTACAGTGACCCACGCTGGCCTCCTGTGACCCTGATCACCCTTTCCTGACCTCGCTGACCACCATGCAGCTCTGTCCCAGCCCCTCTCCTCCCACCCAGCTTGCCCCCTGCTGCCGTGACTTGCACCTGTGTGGGGACCAGTGAGTGAGAAGAACTGTCCCTCCATCCTGATGGTCAAGGTCACATCTGGACGTCTGCCCCTCTCCCCCAACAGACACACAGCCCACCCCATCACATCACACGTGACACACATGGCCAGGAGATATGGACCAGCTTTATTGACGGCAGAGGTGGAGAAGGCGTGGTCGCTGGGCCCTGTCCTCCCTGGGCAGTGGGAGTCCTGTCTGCAGGGTCCCCGGGGTTTGGGGTCCTCTCTGGGCAGCAGGAGTCCTGTCTGCAGGGGCAGCAGGCAGCGGAGGCCCAGGCTCATGTCTGCACAGCCTCTGCAGAGACACCCCACAGCTAAGGTTCTCTGGCCAACTCACAGGCTTCTGCAGATGCAGGAGAGACAGGGACAAAGCAAATTACTAGATGAGCCATGAGAGATGAAGGCAAGAAAGGGGGTCTGTGTGGTCACCATTGCACAGAACCAAAGAAACACCCTGAACCCGCGCTGGGTGAGGAGAGCCGGGAAGGAGACTCTCAGTACTTGTGTGGGGCGGTGTGATGATCGTACTGTTGGGCAATTTACTCGCCACGAACTCCTTAAAGATCTTCACGGCGTCCAGGTCTGTATTCACAGACCAGCCTGCAGGACGGATGGATGAGGGGTTGTAACAAGGCAAGGACCCCACACCCAGGGAGGGGCCTCCCTCGCCCCAGCAGAAATGGCCCCCGCAGTCCTCTAGCTGGACTTTTTCCTGTTATTTGCAGGAGGGTTATTTGCAGGAGGATGAGTGAATGAGCTGTGTTGGGCTGAAGCACCACAAGGTGGCGCCCTTCTCCAAGATCCACAGGCCGCACGGGCCACCTGGAAGAATTCCCTGCACAGGCTCTTCCTGGGCTCAGGGATACCTGCCCCACCCCCATTCCCAAACCTCAGTGAGCAACCCCCAAGCTTGACCAGGGTTCACCTCCGCAGCCATCGAGCCCCTTTCGGTGAGACCCTGTTTCCCAACCTGGTCCACCAGAGCCCATTCCCCACCCTAGAAAGGCTCATCACGAAGACACAGGTCCCTGTGCGTCCTCTATGGCCCCGTCTCCTTGGCCCAGCCTCCCCCTGCAGCACCAGGACTCAGGCCCCGGGCCTCTCCTGACTAAAATCCCACGCAAGGACCCTTCCGCCTCTCAACTCCGCCCCCAAGGCCCTGCTTGTAGAGGATTCTGTCCCATGAGTCAGGGTGGCCTCCGAAAAGGCAGACATGGAAAGTGGTTTAACAGGATGGCGAGCCGTGGACCAGGACATGCAGCAGAGTTTGCACAGCGCCGGGGCCCCTAATGTTCTCGTTCATGATGTGAAGGGGAGCAAGAGGTCAGGAGACCTCATGCACCATGGTTGAGCCTTTATGGGCTAAAGACTACGGGGGCCACTCTCAGGGAGGGTGATTAAGATGCAGCATTGGGGGGGAGTGGGGAATGTGTGACAGGAGCCAGTTAGGCACCCCAGGGGCACAGAGGCGGGATCCTGGGAGCAGAGGTCACTACCTGATTGGAGGTGAGCACGGCAGAGCTCAGCATGGAGACTTGACTCGGGAGGAGCTGTTTATGGGGGGGGCAATCCCATGCTCCCCGGATACTGACAGATCCCACCCCGGCCACAAGAACCACACGCCCTCAGGCGCTGCCAACACCCTTGAGGCAAACCAGGGCCCAAGCATATCTCTGCCCAGAGCAGGACAATATGACAGGCTGACCGCAGAAGGGAAAGGAGGGTCCAAGCATGACCACAGGGCCAAGCATGACTCTCCCGGCAAGTCAACAGCAGATACTAGGATGGGTCACATGAGAACTGAGCTCAACAGCATCCAAACTCCTGTCCCGCCCAGCTCAGGAATCACGGGAAAGGCTCCCCGGTGGGAACTGAAGCCTGCTGGACAGGAGAACAGTGGACCTGCTGCACGCCCACTGCCCAGGACTCCACTGCAACTCAGACAGGGCCGGAACACACCCATGAGCATCATTAAGTAGAATATCCCGTAGTTCATTCTGCCCCTGAAGTAGGCGATAGCAAACTTCTTCTCTGGCAGGAAGTAGATGTAGATGGTGTGACTCCACCCTGTGGGCAACAGGAAGTGCATGTAGACGGTGTGCCCCCACCCGTGGGTGACAGGAAGTGCATTACACAGTGTGCCCCCCTTCGTGGGCGACAGGAGCCTCGTGACCAGACCCTCCCATCTCACCTTGACCGCAAGAAGTACTGGGATCTGGCCACTTATAGGTGAGGAAAACGCCTGCGTCTTGTTCTTCATATAGGGGCAGCTTGTACTGCACACAACCGATGGGTTTCCTGGACACAGGGCCAAGCATGACTCTCCCGGGCACCGTGACAGGGGACCTTGTGACCTGTCACTTCCTCCAACCAGCCTGAGGTGGTCAGCTCTGTTCCCTGAGTCCCCAGGACCCTGGAGACCCCCACACATACTCACACACATGCACGCACACACACACACACACGCACGGACACACACGCACGGACACACACACACGCACGCACACACACACACGCACGCACACACGCACGCACACAGCCCAGGGTGGTTCTCTGCAGCTGTCTGATGCTGTGGACTTCAGTGGATGAGCACAGGGCACAGCACGTGGGCAATCTGAGCCTCCCGTGCTCGGCCTGGTCCTCGGAGCAGCATTCCCAGGTCTGCACAAACTCATCTGGCATGTTGCCAAGACAACAAGAGAGGATTCTGTGCAGACACCCAGTGCCCAGCTGAGGTCGGGAAGCACACGCAAGGGGGACAACACATCAGCCACGCGCGGCCAGCAGGCGGGAGACTCACGTGAGGTTCATCCTGAACTCCAACTCCATGAGGCTGTTCCTTGCAAAGGCGAAGGGAGGCAGAGGGTCGGTCCACTTCCACTGAGGGATGGGCATGTTTCCTGCCCAGTTCATTATGTACCAGAGTCCTAAAAGCTGCAGAACAAAGCCGGCCCTGAGCCCCACTGCAGGGAAAGGGGTCATAGGCTGCAGAGCCTGGAGGGGATTGGGTCGGGTCCCCGGGCCACGGCTGGCTCCTCTCCTTCAGCGAGGTGAGCCAGGCAGGCTGGGGCAGGGGCTGATACACCTCTGGCAGGGAAGGGGTCCCTGAAGCACCCCAAAGGATGCTGAGAAGTCACTTGAAGGACCAGTCAACCTTTATGTTTAGGGGGTGAGGCAGGATGACGGGGTGAGGGCCAGGTGCACAGAGCTCAGAGGCGGCCGTCACTGTGATGGCAAGACATGGCCCCTCTGTGTGTGGCTGCTGCCGTTTCCACGGTCACCTGCTGAGATGTGATGAGCCCAAGGGTCCGGTCCTTGCCTTCATCCCCTGCAGCCCTTCATCCTCTGCAGCCCCTGCAGTCCTCCGTCCCTTGCGGCCCTGAATCACTGGAGGAGCCGGTTTCTCTAAGGATCATTCTCAACAACCTTCTCCTAAAACGGATGAGCAGAGAGCGCTGCCCAGTCCCACAGGCATGCGAGTCCCAGGACAACCCGTGATGCCCCTGCCAGTCTCAGAGCCAGCTACAGGCCTTGCCCACGCCTCTGCCCTTGCATTACCTGTCTCCTTTGCTCAGGGTAAAGAGGGAAACTGTGACCCCGAAGGACCAGGCAACGAAGAGTGTGTGTGTCAGCTGACTGGCTTTCTAAAGGATGTCTTGTGGGAGACCCCGGAGCCAGGATGGAGGGCCCAGGAACTCGGTGTGTCAGTAGAGGAAGCCAGGATGTGTAGACACCCCCCCTCAATCCCCCGAGACCTTTTGGGACCAAGTCACTTCGAGGACACCAAAAATCAGAGAGGCTGTAACCAGACACGCTGTCTATCACGGCAGGGCCTGGGAGGATGGCTGGCCAGCCCCAGAGCCTCCATCGTCTCATGAAACATACTGGAATGTTCTGAAGTCGAAATGTCTTAGAAAAGTCCACAGCTTTATGTTATTGGTCACACATGAGTCTTTTATAGCCAACAGACATTCTGATTCTACTGCCAGTTGGTGAACAGAAGCCAAGAGAGAGAGATGAAGCAGGTCTGTGGGCGTCTCTGTGGGGCAGTCTCAGCCGCAACAGTGTGGCGAGGCCTCCATAAGCCACCCTCAGCCTCGGGTGTCCCAGGATGGGAGAGAGTCACAGAGTCCACACAGCTCCCCCGCCCCCGCACAGCAAGTAGACCCCGTCAAGGACATAAGTCAGGGTACTTCTTTCAAGTCCACCTGTGGCTCCCACACACATCCCTGAGACCCTCATCCAGTCCCAAGGTCTGACCTTGAAAATTTGCCCTCCGCCCACTTCAGTGCTCCCCAGTAATTCACCTGCTCAGCTTGGGCTTGGACCAATGGAGGGAATATGGTCTGAGCCGCAGAGAGCAGACTCAGCCCCACGGTGAGTGTAGACAGCTGCATGGTCCCAGCTCCTGGCCTTGGTGCCCCGGCTGCTGTGTGTCTCGCTGGGAGGCTCTGGAAGCAGAATCCTGCCCTCCTCACCCTCGCCAGAGCTCCCCCTGACCCGCCTCCTGCCCTCCGTCGTACACACACCCCTCAGCACGCCCAGGCAATGGCACAGTTGTGTTTGGACGATTGTGCATGGAGGCGCTCACTTGTGGAATGACCACATGGCAGCCTCTGGCACCTCTGAGGATCCCTGTCCAGGAAAGAATGTTGTCAGAGCTGGAGGTGCCCCCCCCCCGGGACCTGGAGCCAGGAGCGTGACAAGGGCTCTCGCCCTGCCCAGGAGCCAGGGTCAGCTGGACCTGAGGAACACCCTAGAGCCCTGCCCGGCCCAGATACTGTTTCCCACCCTGAGGGATGTCTCCACGCCTCCCCCTTCCTCCTGGGAGCAGACAGAAGCAGGAAAAATAGAGAGACGGGGCAGGCGGCCTCTGCCCGGGATCTGATCTGGGTCTCCACAGAGCTGCGCTCCTTTTCGGAGAGAATCTCACAAAGAAGCCTTTGAACCATGTTTGCGCAGGAAGCCCTGAGCCTCAGGGAGATGTGTGGGGCCAGAGCCAGGACTTCTGATCTCCACTAGTGTTTAGAGGGATATGCAGACAGTAATACAGGGACAAGGAGTTGATGCTAAACCAGATACTGAAGTATAGTAAAAAGCAGCTGGGTACTTTGCAGTTATAAAACAAGGAATTCTGGGCTGGGAAGATGTTTCAGGAGCTAAGACTTTGCCTCACAAGTAGATGTCCTGTGTTTGGATCCCAGGTCCCATATAAAAACATCAGGCAAAAATGGCGGTGACCTGCACTTCCAGGTCTGGTGGGTGGAGCCTTGGAAATCTCAGAACAAAGTAAGGAGGTAGAAGCAATCCAGGATGATTCTTGAAGTCACCCTGGTTGTTAGATTTAATGGGACAAAATTATGCAGGAAATAAGAAGTGGGAGTGGTATGAATTGATCAGGCATCGAGTCAGAGGGAGCCTAGGATGTCCTCCCTCATCTAAGCCTGAAGTCTTTTTTTTTACTTATTCAACTGTGTGCATATGCGTGTGTATGTGCGCGTATGTGTCTGTGTGTGTGTGTGTCTGTGTATGTGTAGAACCACGGACGAACTCGCGAACAACCATGGACGCCTCCACCTCCTTCTGCCCCGGGATTCACAGGCTCCGCCCTACCAGGACCAGAAGCGCAGGCCGCCCCCGCTTCCGCCTGGCGTCTATATGTGGGATCTGGGATCCGAACTCAGGACCTTCCGCCTGCAAGGCGAAGGCTTAACCCCTGAGCCACCTCTCCAGCCCCCTGAAGTCTTTTTTTAAGGGTGTTAATCTCTTTAATACAGCTGCTTTGTGTGTACCCACTATGCCTGCAATTTTACATGTGTCCGCACTCCTTCCAAACTGCAAACCTTTCACATCTTCCTCTCTACTTCTTCATATGAATTATCACCATTAATCTGGCTAGAAAAAGCAATCAGCCACCATGTCATGGCCTCACCATTTTGCTGTCATAAAACCCCTCTACCAGATCTCCTCTGTACTAAGAGCTGAGTCAATTCATAATCTTTCTCTTTGACTTCCCATGGCGCAGGATGATAAGGCTTTCTAGGGGCTGTTGAGATATCTCAGTGGGTAAGGTGCCTGTTTGCAAACCTGGACCCCTAAGTTCAATAGTTCAGTTCCCAGAAGGATACATGATCGAAGGAGAGATCTGATTCCTGAAAGTTCTCCTCTCCTCACTCATGCACCATGGCATGCAATGTGTTCTCTCCCCAACACCCTCTCTCTTCCAAATGAAATTTTTAATAAAAAAATTCCTGTACCAAATAACTCAGTCTATTACCTTTAAATTTACATCACTGAAACCTTTATAACACGGAAAGATACTTTGCTGGAACGTGTCATGAATATCCTCAAACCCAGTTCCCGATGGAGTCCGTGCTGCCCTCTGAAACCTCCTAGCAGTCTTCACTGCACGTTCACCAACTCCCACCAGAGCGGCCAGTTGTGCTCTGCCGACAGCACTCAAGGACTTCTCCGGCTCCAGAGCAGGAACTCTTCCACGCCTGTCCCACAAACTGAGCTCCAAGTACCAAAGAAACATATTGTCCTGTTTATCACTGCAACTCCCCCACTCCTGGCACCAATTTTCTACCTTTTCTCATTGCCGTGACAAAATACCTGTCAGAAGGAACTTAAAGTGAAAGTGTCACCTTGGCTCACCATTTCAGGAGATGTGGTTTCTCCTGGTGGGAGAGGCCTTGTGGTGTGAGTGGATCCCACCACGTCACTCAGTGTTGGCACAACATCTCCCGCCTACAGGAAGCCGGTGGTCAGCAAGAGTGGGAACAGCTCCCCAATATCTCATTTACTGAGGGACAAAAGACAGACAACTCTGCCTGCTTTATCTCCTGGGGCTGATGGAGACGCCAGTAAAGGGGGTCCATGCCCCCTGGTCACGTGTGTCACCTATGATGCAATGATAACACAACCAAAGGTTGTGTAGTGGTGGCACTATTCTAGGTGCAGCCAACTGCTTTCCAGTTGAGCACGAGGTGCCCCTCACAGAAGGGAACCCATGTCTAGTACCACATGCCAGGGGAAAATTTGTGGCTACAGATGTCATGGGCCCCAGCAAGGGGGTTGCTGCTATCTTTCTGATAAACCGGGGTGCTATGCTTGCCAAAATGTTTCTATATACTGGGGTTCAAGCCCATCCATTACTGCGGCCATCAGCTTGTTACAGAACTAACTGCATTTTTCTTTCTGATGGTGGTGGTTTCTACAGATACTGCTCGTCAAAATCTTAAGAATAAGTGACTGTTGCTGCTGCTTGGTGGCCCAGTGCTCAGCTGTAAGTGAACAGAAATCAGACATCCACATCACCTTTTCAAGGCTCAGGAAGCATCACGGAAGAGGGGCAGAAAGACTGTAGCACTGAGGAGGGATGGAGTGTTGTGCAGCTAATTCCATCAGATGCAAACATCTGTGATGGAGGGAAGAGGGAAGATCACGAAGCTCAGAAGACAGTCATGAGAGTTGACAAGACGGGACGACCCATGATGCTCTCCACAAGGTCACAGGGACACAAGCAGTTGCTGGGAAAGAGGAGACTCTGCATGGACTCTGCAGGGACACTCTTTCTCAAGGTCTCACCCGTGCCACTGCAGTGGGCGCTGTGCCACCGCAGCTGCCGAGTCACCTGTGCTCCTGAGCGTCAACGCACACAGGCGCCCAGGAATCTCCCTGGTCCACCAAGTCCTCCAGGGTGGGATTATTTCTTTGGTGTACTGCCAGCGCCTCCTAGTACAGGCTCCAGAGACCAAACTAGGGATGCAGGGCACAGGAGTGCAAAGTGTAGGGAAAACATGTCCATAAAGCACGTGAGAGAACTGTACTGTGTCTTTGCTGTGGTGGAAACATGTACTAACACATGTATTTATATTCACAGAAACACCCACTAGCCAGGCGGCCTTTCGGCCCCTGGGGAACATCCCTGGGTCATGCCCCAGGCCCCAGGTCATCGCATGCCTGGCTAGCCAGTCAGCCATTCCGCTCCAGACCCTGCTGGACCTCCTGCTCCTCAGCCAGTGGGCCTTTTCTGTTCCAAACCCTGGAGGACCCTCCTGCTCCTCAGAAGTCAACAGAGTCCAGAGAAAACACAAGCAAAGAGCTAGGGGACCAACACCATATATCTGAGGACTTCTAAAAACATCCCATTATACAGGAGAGAATCTTCCCATACACCTCTAAGCTAAACAAATCCTTTTCGCCATTCCTGTTACTCTCAATTGTTAAGTATCATAGTTTAACATTTCCATATAGCCCACCTAAAAACCCATACAACTTCAGGGACTATACCACTCACCTTCACATATCGCCAAGGAAGTAAACCTTAAAAGTGCACTACCACAATAATCTTCAATCCTGTCTACTAAACCCACCTCAACTGATGTACTAACAGTCCAGTAGCCTCAGCTTGGAAAGAACTCCAATGCCAGACAGGAATATCCAACTCCAAGGCAAACACTAGCAATAACTGCTCAAGTGTAGTAATATGGTCTAATTCAGTTCAGCCAAAAAACACACAAAAACAAAAAGAAGGACATAAGAGATAAAACAAAAATGCCCAGATCACAGCACAAATTCAGGAGAAACAAAAAACTAAGACAACAAATCTATCAAAAGAATCAACCCTGTAATGATGGAATCCAACCAGAACAAATTCACAGAAAATAGCCAAGAGCGCCATATTCAGTATAATGATTTTCAAAGCCTGATCTTTACTATGATCAAAACAATGAAAAAGGAAATCCGGGAGGAGTTAAATAACTGCATCAACCGGCTTGAGCAGGAATACAACAGACACTTGGAGATGAGAAAAAGCAGTTAAAGAAACAAAAATAGGCATAGAGCAGTTAAAACAATCTCAAGCAGAGTTTAACTTAAACTAACAGACAAGCTATCTTCAACCCAGAACTCAACGGAGAGTCCTATCAGCAAAACTAATGAAGCAGAAAATAGAATATCAGATCTTGAAGACAAAGTGGAAGAACAAACCAGTTCAATCAAAGAGGTTGGTGAAGTCAAAAAGATACTTGGGAGGAATATTTGAGAGTTATGGGACACCTTGAAGAAGCCTAACATGCACATTCATGGAATACCAGAGCAAGAATCTCAAAATACCACACCTGAGAAAATTTTTTAAATTATCACAAAGAAAAACTTTCCACATCTATAAAGAAAGAGAGGTCCATCCAAATACAAGAGGCATATCGCACCCCAAACAGATATGACCAAAATAGAAACTCACCATGACAAATAATAGTCAAAACACTACACATACAAGACAAAGAAAATGTGCTGAGAGCTTCAAGAGAAAAAAAAAAGTCACTTTTAAAGGTAAACCTATTAAAATAACAGATAACTTCTCAGTCGAAACAGTAAAAGCAAGAAGAGCTTGGAGAGACGTACTTCAAGTATTGAATGAGCAAAAATGTCAATGCAGGCTGATATACCCGGCAAAACTATCAGTCATGATTGAGGGTGAAAGAAAATTTTCCAGCAGAAAGACAATTTGAAGGCTTACATGTTTACCAAACCAGGCCTTCAAAAAATGCTAGAAAAGATACTCAAGCTTGAAGAAATAAACAAGCATATTCAGGAGGACAGAAAGGAAGTATAATACCACCAAAACCTACCAGATAAATAATACACTTAGGAAAGCCATTAAACACAAAAAATGTCAGGAATCAAAAGTAATCTCTCGGGGGCTGACTCAGGGGTTAAGCCTCTGCCTTGCAGGCAGAAGGTCCTGAGTTCAGGAAAACACGTTTTAACATGTAAGCATTCCTTGCTCATCATGAGAGCAGCTGTGTGTGGGCCTCTTCCTCACCCACGAGTCCATGTGCAACGCAGGAGGAGATCACATGATCTCCTCACGTGATCTCCTCACAGGCGCCTGACTGCATGTTGCCAATATGCATCTACATGTGAACTTGTGTCTCTGTGTATGTATGGGGATGTCTGTGTGTGAGTGTGTGTGCACCCCTCTTTCTGAGTGCACATGTATGTCTGTGCGTTTGTGAGAGGGTCTGTATGTGTGTGTATATTTGTGTGTCACTGTATCTCTGTATGTGTCTGTGTGTGTGTGTCTGTGTATGTCTGTGCGTCTCAGTGTGTCTCTGTTTCTGTGTATGTGCGTTTCTGTGTATGTGTCTGTGTGTGTCTCTGTGTGTCTGTGTGTCTATGTGTGTGCGTGTATCTGTGTGTGTCTATGTATGTGTCTGTGTGTCTATGTGTGTGTCTGTGTGTGTCTGTATGTTCGTGTCTGTGTGTGTATCTGTGTGTATATGTATGTGTGTCTGTGTCTGTGTGTCTGTGTGTGTCTGTGTGTCTGTGTGTGTGTCTACGTGTGTCTGTGTATGTCTCTGTATATGTGTATCTGTGTGTGTCTGTCTGTGTGTGTCTCTGTGTGTGTCTGTGTGTGTGTCTGTATGTTTGTGTCTGTGTATCTGTGTGTGTCTGTCTGTGTGTGTCTCTGTGTGTGTCTGTGTGTGTGTCTGTCTGTATGTTTGTGTGTGTCTGTGTATGTGTGTGTGTTTGTGTGTGTCTATCTGCGTGAATGTGTCTGTGTGTGTCTGTGTGTATCTATGTGTGTCTCTGTGTGTGTCTATTGTGTCTGTGTATGTGTGTTTGTGTGTGTCTGTGTGTGTTTCTATGTGTCTATGTGTGTCTGTAAATGTGTCTCTGTGTGTGTATATGTGTGTGTATATTTGTGTGTCTATGTGTCTATGTGTGTCTGTGTGTACGTGTGTGTCTATGTGTGTGTCTATGTGTATGTGTATCTGTGTGTGTGTCTATGTGTGTGTCTGTGTGTGTCCGTGTGTGTCTATGTATGTGTGTGTGTGTCTGTATGTTTGTGTGTCTGTGTATGTGTGCGTGTCTGTGTGTCTATGTGTGTCTGTCTGTGTGTGTGTTTCTGTGTGTGTGTCTATGTGTCTATCTGTGTATGTGTGTTTGTGTGTGTATCTATATGTTTGTGTGTGTATATGTGTGTGTGTGTCTGTCTGTCTGTGTGTTTCTGTGTATGTGTGTTTGTGTGTGTATCTATATGTCTGTGTGTGTATATGTGTGTGTGTGTCTGTCTGTTTCTGTGTGTGTGTCTATGTGTCTATCTGTGTATGTGTGTTTGTGTGTGTATCTATATGTCTGTGTGTGTATATGTGTGTATCTGTGTGTGTGTCTGTGTGTGTCTGTGTGTCTGTGTGTCTGTCTGTGTGTGTGTGTGTATCTATATGTCTGTGTGTGTATATGTGTGTGTGTGTGTGTGTGTGTGTGTGTGTGTGTGTGTGTGTGTCAGCAAAGAACAGCAGCAAGGCCCACAAGTCTGGCTCCGAGGCAGTGTGAAGAGCAGCGAGGCTGAAAGGGCCGAGCTCTGGCGTGAGCCAAGAACAGCAGCAGCAGCGATGGCAGCAACACACCAGCCATGACTCACGCATTAGTCCAAGCAGGGGAGGGAAGAGCAAGTCCCTCCCCCTTGTACTTCGTCCATCTGTCATGAGAAAGCACCACCCACTAAGGGCGAGGTCTTCTTCATTGAGGAAACATCAGCGGCAGGCTCGTTCACCGGCTTGCCTCCGCCATCAGTTCTTCACAGCAGTGCCCCAAACAGCCTGCACCTGAATCCAACTACCAAGCCCCTCCCCCTCCAGCACAGTGGCCCCTCGCTCTCAGCAGGAGGGGTTGGCGGACAAGGATGCACCCCGGAAGAGCATCCCTGCAGCCCAGGGCCCACGCCAACCCTGCTCCCTGTTCACACACCTCCCTGGGTCCCAATCCACCCCCCTTTCTGGACTCACCTATGCTGACCATGGGGAGAGCTGGGGACCTCGGTCTTCAAGCTGCGATGGCGGCGACACCCAGTACCTACTCGAGGCAGGGCTTGGCATGCCAGCCCTCTTCATGAACCCTCTCTCCTGACCACACCAGGTGGACGGTCACACGCGGCGTGCACACGTGGGATCCACTCAGCACCAGCCGGCTGAGAGCCACCCAGGTCTCCAAAGCTGAACTGGACTGAGGAGTCGGTGGTGCAGAGCCCGGGAGCCCAGCCTGCCAACCCGATCTGAATGGGAATGATCCGCTGTCAGGCAGACGGAGGGAGCCTTCTCTCTCAAGGTCCATCCTAAGTGAGGCGCCAGTATGGCGTGGCTGCCCCCAAAGCTCTAGGAGCGAGGTGTCCAAGAGGCCACAAGCACCATCCAGCTTGTCTGCACCCACGTGGTCCCCACTTTCCTGGGGTGGGGAGCCCAGAGGTTTCTGCAAGGCAGCTGATCATCTCAGGACAGCAAACTTGACTTCCAGCCTGTCTCCATCCAGGGTCTGGTGGTCATGGGCATCACACAGATACCGCCGGCTTCTCAGAGTCTCCTTGTCCGGTACCCAGCCTTCCATCCCTCATCCACAACTGGGTAGGAACTGCCAAGGTCAAGCTAAGCACTCGCCATGGGAGACACCAGTCCTCAGAATCTAGGTGTGGGGACTTGGGGTGACAGAGGGCCACCAACATCACAGGCTGCATGAGAGATGTCCCAGTATGCCTTACTGCCACCCATCTCCAATGCTAAGCCAGGCTCCTCTGCATATCCCCCCAAATGTCAATGCTAAGCAGGCTCTTCTGCATATCCCCCCAAATGTCATGCTAAGCAGGCTTCTGCATATCCCCCCAATATTCAATGCTAAGCAGGCTCCTCTGCATATCCCCCCAAATGTCCAGTGCTAAGCAGGCTCTTCTGCATATCCCCCCAAATTCAATGCTAAGCAGGCTCTCTGCATATCCCCCAAATGTCCAGTGCTAAGCAGGCTCTTCTGCAGTCTGCATAGCCCCCCAAATATTGCAATGCAAAGCAGGCCTCCTCTGCATATCCCCTGCCCAAATGTCCAGTGCTAGAAGCAGGCTCCTCTGCATATCCCCCCAAATGTCCAATGCTACGCAGGCTATTCTGCATATCCCCAGCTCGCCAATGAGAAGCCAGCTCCACCGTGATACTCTGCTATCTAAAAACAAGAGACACAATCCCAAGTCCACGAGACCCGAAGGAAGCTCTTCCAGTATCTAGGTGCGAGACAGCCACGAGAGGCAGCCACACAGGAGAGTGGGCGATCAGACACGACTCACTGGAATCTAAGACAGTAAGAACTTACTTAATCACGGTGGCGGACAGCAGACCCTCCCTGTGATGAGAGCTAGTCCCCATTTCTGAGGACTGTTAGAGAGGAGACCTGCTCTGGCCAATCAGTCCAACGGATCCCCATGGAGATTCACCCCCCACCCATGCGTCAACTGATCGCCATGGTGACTGAGCACCTCCCACCCCTGGCTGCCAGTCAACGGTCGCCAAGGATACTGACACTTGCCCCTAGTGATTGTCAGTCACTGAATCACCATGGAAACTGGAATCTCCCACCCGCGAAGCTGTGGCGCTGGAGTGACCTCATTGGCATCTTGTTTGCAGTCCCTGAGGACCCCAAGTCTGATGGCACGTGGCCTTGCCTGGCAGGCTCGTCTGGTTCTACCGACTGGCTTCTTGTGGCACAGGCCTGAGGCCTGGGAAGAGCAGGGCTGAGCAGCCAGTTTCCTTCTCCCTCTGCAAGCGCCAGAACTCAGCTCTCTGCTCGCTTCCCCACTGAGTACCCACGCACGGCGGGACAGCCTTCAACTACTGTATTTGAATCCTCTATGTGATTTGCGTTTCTCTTATTTTCCTCATCTGATGTGGTTGTGGTATCAATGGGCCCTCCTCCATTGTACTGTGATACCCTGTGGTATTGCAGTACTGCGCCGTGGTATCTAAATCCTCATGTTGTGGACATCGGAATCCTCATCACTGTGCTACCCTCAGTCCTCTTCTTGCTTCGTGTGACTCCTCTCTGTGCTAACTGAGCCTCTCTCACAGTCTCGCAATCACTCTTGATGGTACTTGGGTCCTCTCTGGGTAGCCTGAGTCTTTTCGTAGCATCTAAGCCCTCTCTGTGCTACCCCGCGTCCTCTTTATGTGACCTGCAGACTCGTCTGTGGTCACTTCAGTGTTTCATCTATGGTACTTTTTTCCAAGTCTCTTCGGAAGTGAGCAGATTCTCTCTGTTGAGCCTCAAGTCTCTCGTTATGTAATGAACCTCTGTTGTGAAACTTGGGTCTTTTTAGTAACTCAAGTCTTCCTTGTGGTCCGTGGTTCTCGTCTGTGCCACTGACTCACTCTCTGCTTTTCTCTGCTTACCCGAGTCGCGGAATTGACGGCTCCTGTGGTCACTGATTCCTCTCTGTTTTTATCCTCGTCTGTGATATTAGGAGTCCTCTCTGTGTCTCGGGTTCCTCTTGAAATTCTCATATCTCTCTGTGGTATTTGGCCCACTGTTTGGTATTGCGAGTCCTTCTCTTCAGTATCTGAGTTTCCCTATGTTACTTTGGATCCTCGTGGTACTCGAGTCCTCTCTCGGTGGTACTCGAGTCCTCCTGTCATATTTGTCTCCGTTCTGTGGTACGCAGTCTTCATGTGTACTTGATCTCCTATGTGGGGACTTCATATGTTACTTGAATCCTCCTTGTGATACTCCAGTCCTCTTCTGTGGTAATGAGTCCTCTCGGTCAGGCGCGTTTCCGTTTCCTCTCTGGGTGGTATTCAAGGTCCTGGTTTTGTGATACTCAGGTCATCTCTGTGGTATCAGAGTCCACTCGGCGACACACTCAAATCCCCTTTATATAATCAATCCTCTCTCTGTGGTTCTTCGAGGTCATCTCTATAGTACCCAGGTCTTTTTGTGGTATGTAAGTCTGTTCTCTAAAATACTCAAGTCGCTTATAGTACGTTGGGTACGTTCTTTCTGTGGGACTGGGTCTCGCTGTGTGCTAACTTGAGTCTTCTCTGTGGTGAGTAGGTCTTTCTCCAAAAAAATTGAATCTTCTAGATGTTAAGTGAGTCCTCCTCCCTGTAGTACACAAGTTTCTCCCTGTTGGTGCGATGGTCCTCTTGTCGTCTTGAGTCCCTCGAACGCAAGTGACCTGTGTGGTTACTCCAATCTCTCTGTGTACTCAGTCCTCTCGCGGAGGTACGCCAGTCTCTCTCTGAGGTACTCCAGCCAGTCCTCTCTGTGGTACTCCAGGTCATCTCTCTATGTACTCAGGTCCTCTCTCTGAGGTAATTCCAGTCTCCTATTCTCTCTATGGTTACTCTCCAGTCCAATTGAAGTCGAAATGTCTTAGAAAAGTCCACAGCTTTATGTTATTGGTCACACATGAGTCTTTATAGCCAACAGAACATTCTGATTACTTCTACTATGCCAGTTGGTGAACAGAAGCCAAAGAGAGAGATGAAGCAGGTCTTGTGGCGTGCTCTGTGGGCCAGTCTCAGCCGCAACAGTGTGGCGAGCCCTCCATAAGCACCCTCACCTCGGGTGTCCCAGGATTGGAGAGAGTCACAGAGTCCACACAGCTCCCCCGCCCCGCACAGCAAGTAGACCCCATCAAGGACATAAGTCAGGGACTTCTTTCAAGTCCACCTGTGGCTCCCACACACATCCCTGAGACCCTCATCCAGTCCAAGGTCTGACCTTGAAAATTTGCCCTCCGCCCACTCAGTGCTCCCCAGTAATTCACCTGCTCAGCTTGGGCTTGGATCAATGGAGGGAATAGGGTCTGAGCCGCAGAGAGCAACTCAGCCCCACGGTGAGTGTAGACAGCTGCTGGTCCCAGCCCGGCCTTGGTGCCCCGGCGCCTGTGTGTCTCGCGGGGAGGCTCTGGAAGCAGGATCCTGCCCTCCTCACCTCCGCCAGAGCTCCCCATGACCCCGCCTCCTGCCCCGTCGACACACACCCCCAGCACGCCCAGGCGATGGCACAGTTGTTTGGACGATTGTGCATGGAGGTGCTCACTGGGGAAGACACATGGCAGCCCTGGCACCTCGGAGGATCCCTGCCAGGAAGAATGTTGTCAGAGCGGGAGGTGCCCCCCCCCGGGACCGGGAGCCAGGAGCGTGACAAGGGCTCTCGCCCTGCCCAGGAGCCAGGGTCAGCTGGACCTGAGGACACCCTAGAGCCCTGCCCGGCCAGTGCTGTTTCCCACCCTGAGGGATGTCTCCACGCCCCCCTTCCTCCTGGGAGCAACAGAGCAGGAAAATAGAGAACGGGGCAGGCGGCCCTCTGCCCGGGATCTGATCTGGGTCTCCACAGAGCTGTGCTCCTTTTCGGAGAGAATCTCACAAAGAGCCTTGAACCAGTTTGCGCAGGAACCCTGAGCCTCAGGGAGATGTGTGGGGCCAGAGCCAGGACTTCTGTCTCCACTATGTTTTAGAGGGATAAGGCAGACAGTATACAAGGGCAAGGAGTTGATGCTAACCGACCTGAAGTTAGTAAGCGCTGGGTCACTTGCAGTTTATAAACAAGGAATTCTGGGCTGGGAGATGTTTCAGGAGCTGACTTTGCCTCACAAGTAGATGTCCTGTGTTTGGATCCCGTCCCATATAAAAAACACAGGCAAATGGCGGTGACCTGCACCCAGGTCTGGTGGGTGGAGCCTGGAAATCTCAGAACAAGTAGGAGGTGAAGCAATCCAGGATGATTCTGAAGTCACCCTGGTTGTTAGATTTAATGGGACAAAATTTGCAGGAAAAAGAAGTGGGAGTGGTATGAATTGATCAGGCATCGAGTCAGAGGGATAGGAGTCCCCCTCATCTAAGCCTGAAGTCTTTTTTTTTACTTATTCAACTGTGTGCAATGCGTGTGTATGTGCGCGTATGTGTCTGTGTGTGTTGTGTGTCTGTGTAGGTGTAGAAACCACGGACGAACTCGCGAACAACCATGGAACGCTCCACCTCTCTTCTGCCCCGGGATTCACAGGCTCCGCCCTACCAGGACCAGAAGCGCAGGCCGCCCCGCTTCCGCCTGGCGTAAATAGTGGGATCTGGGATCCGAACTCAGGACCTTCCGCCTGCAAGGCGAAGGCTTAACCCCTGAGCCACCTCTCTCAGCCCCCTGAAGTCTTTTTTTAAGGGTGTTAATCTCTTTAATACAGCTGCTTTGGTGTACCCACTATGCCTGCAATTTTTACTTTGTC
>JALPQD010000909.1:307348-339490 GCA_023101885.1 Typhlomys cinereus | reverse complement strand
ATGTGTCCGCACTCCTTCCAAACTGCAAACCTTTCACATCTTCCTCTCTACTTTCTTCATATGAATTATCACCATTAATCTGGCTAGAAAAAGCAATCAGCCACCATGTCATGGCCTCACCATTTTGCTGTCATAAAACCCCTCTACCAGATCTCCTCTGTACTAAGAGCTGAGTCAATTCATAATCTTTCTCTTTGACTTCCCATGGCGCAGGATGATAAGGCTTTCTAGGGGCTGTTGAGATATCTCAGTGGTGGTAAGGTGCCTGTTTGCAAACCTGGACCCCTAAGTTCAATAGTTCAGTTCCCAGAAGGATACATGATCGAAGGAGAGATCTGATTCCTGAAAGTTCTCCTCTCCTCACTCATGCACCATGGCATGCAATGTGTTCTCTCCCCAACACCCTCTCTTCCAAATGAAATTTTTAATAAAAAAATTCCTGTACCAAATAACTCAGTCTATTACCTTTAAATTTACATCACTGAAACCTTTATAACACGGAAAGATACTTTGCTGGAACGTGTCATGAATATCCTCAAACCCAGTTCCCGATGGAGTCCGTGCTGCCCTCTGAAACCTCCTAGCAGTCTTCACTGCACGTTCACCAACTCCCACCAGAGCGGCCAGTTGTGCTCTGCCGACAGCACTCAAGGACTTCTCCAGCTCCAGAGCAGGAACTCTTCCACGCCTGTCCCACAAACTGAGCTCCAAGTACCAAAGAAACATATTGTCCTGTTTATCACTGCAACTCCCCCACTCCTGGCACCAATTTTCTACCTTTTCTCATTGCCGTGACAAAATACCTGTCAGAAGGAACTTAAAGTGAAAGTGTCACCTTGGCTCACCATTTCAGGAGATGTGGTTTCTCCTGGTGGGAGAGGCCTTGTGGTGTGAGTGGATCCCACCACGTCACTCAGTGTTGGCACAACATCTCCCGCCTACAGGAAGCCGGTGGTCAGCAAGAGTGGGAACAGCTCCCCAATATCTCATTTACTGAGGGACAAAAGACAGACAACTCTGCCTGCTTTATCTCCTGGGGCTGATGGAGACGCCAGTAAAGGGGGTCCATGCCCCCTGGTCACGTGTGTCACCTATGATGCAATGATAACACAACCAAAGGTTGTGTAGTGGTGGCACTATTCTAGGTGCAGCCAACTGCTTTTCCCATGTCTAGTACCACATGCCAGGGGAAAATTTGTGGCTACAGATGTCATGGGCCCCAGCAAGGGGGTTGCTGCTATCTTTCTGATAAACCGGGGTGCTATGCTTGCCAAAATGTTTCTATATACTGGGGTTCAAGCCCATCCATTACTGCGGCCATCAGCTTGTTACAGAACTAACTGCATTTTTCTTTCTGATGGTGGTGGTTTCTACAGATACTGCTCGTCAAAATCTTAAGAATAAGTGACTGTTGCTGCTGCTTGGTGGCCCAGTGCTCAGCTGTAAATGAACAGAAATCAGACATCTACATCACCCTTTCAAGACTCAGGAAGCATCACAGAAGAGGGGCAGAAAGACTGTAGCACTGAGGAGGGATGGAGTGTTGTGCAGCTAATTCCATCAGATGCAAACATCTGTGATGGAGGGAAGAGGGAAGATCACGAAGCTCAGAAGACAGTCATGAGAGTTGACAAGTCGGGACGACCCATGATGCTCTCCGCAAGGTCACAGGGACACAAGCAGTTGCTGGGAAAGAGGAGACTCTGCATGGACTCTGCAGGGACACTCTTTCTCAAGGTCTCACCCGTGCCGCCACAGTGGGCGCTGTGCCACCACAGCTGCCGAGTCACCTGTGCTCCTGAGCGTCAACGCACACAGGTGCCCAGGAATCTCCCTGGTCCACCACGTCCTCAGGGTGGGATTATTTCTTTGGTGTACTGCCAGCGCCTCCTAGTACAGGCTCCAGAGACCAAACTAGGGATGCAGGGCACAGGAGTGCAAAGTGCGGGGAAAACATGTCCATAAAGCACGTGAGAGAACTGTACTGTGTCTTTGCTGTGGTGGAAACATGTACTAACACATGTATTTATATTCACAGAAACACCACTAGCCAGGCGGCCTTTCAGACCCTGGGGAACATCCCTGGGTCTTGCCCCAGGCCCCAGGTCATCGCATGCCTGGCTAGCCAGTCAGCCATTCCGCTCCAGACCCTGCTGGACCTCCTGCTCCTCAGCCAGTGGGCCTTTTCTGTTCCAAACCCTGGAGGACCCCCTGCTCCTCAGAAGTCCAGAGAAAACACAAGCAAAGAGCTAGGGGACCAACACCATATATCTGAGGACTTCTAAAAACATCCCATTATACAGGAGAGAATCTTCCCATACACCTCTAAGCTAAACAAATCCTTTTCGCCATTCCTGTTACTCTCAATTGTTAAGTATCATAGTTTAACATTTCCATATAGCCCACCTAAAAACCCATACAACTTCAGGGACTATACCACTCACCTTCACATATCGCCAAGGAAGTAAACCTTAAAAGTGCACTACCACAATAATCTTCAATCCTGTCTACTAAACCCACCTCAACTGATGTACTAACAGTCCAGTAGCCTCAGCTTGGAAAGAACTCCAATGCCAGACAGGAATATCCAACTCCAAGGCAAACACTAGCAATAACTGCTCAAGTGTAGTAATATGGTCTAATTCAGTTCAGCCAAAAACACACAAAAACAAAAAGAAGGACATAAGAGATAAAACAAAAATGCCCAGATCACAGCACAAATTCAGGAGAAACAAAAAACTAAGACAACAAATCTATCAAAAGAATCAACCCTGTAATGATGGAATCCAACCAGAACAAATTCACAGAAAATAGCCAAGAGCGCCATATTCAGTATAATGATTTTCAAAGCCTGATCTTTACTATGATCAAAACAATGAAAAAGGAAATCCGGGAGGAGTTAAATAACTGCATCAACCGGCTTGAGCAGGAATACAACAGACACTTGGAGATGAGAAAAAGCAGTTAAAGAAACAAAAATAGGCATAGAGCAGTTAAAACAATCTCAAGCAGAGTTTAACTTAAACTAACAGACAAGCTATCTTCAACCCAGAACTCAACGGAGAGTCCTATCAGCAAAACTAATGAAGCAGAAAATAGAATATCAGATCTTGAAGACAAAGTGGAAGAACAAACCAGTTCAATCAAAGAGGTTGGTGAAGTCAAAAAGATACTTGGGAGGAATATTTGAGAGTTATGGGACACCTTGAAGAAGCCTAACATGCACATTCATGGAATACCAGAGCAAGAATCTCAAAATACCACACCTGAGAAAATTTTTTAAATTATCACAAAGAAAAACTTTCCACATCTATAAAGAAAGAGAGGTCCATCCAAATACAAGAGGCATATCGCACCCCAAACAGATATGACCAAAATAGAAACTCACCATGACAAATAATAGTCAAAACACTACACATACAAGACAAAGAAAATGTGCTGAGAGCTTCAAGAGAAAAAAAAAAAGTCACTTTTAAAGGTAAACCTATTAAAATAACAGATAACTTCTCAGTCGAAACAGTAAAAGCAAGAAGAGCTTGGAGAGACGTACTTCAAGTATTGAATGAGCAAAAATGTCAATGCAGGCTGATATACCCGGCAAAACTATCAGTCATGATTGAGGGTGAAAGAAAAATTTTCCAGCAGAAAGACAATTTGAAGGCTTACATGTTTACCAAACCAGGCCTTCAAAAAATGCTAGAAAAGATACTCAAGCTTGAAGAAATAAACAAGCATATTCAGGAGGACAGAAAGGAAGTATAATACCACCAAAACCTACCAGATAAATAATACACTTAGGAAAGCCATTAAACACAAAAAATGTCAGGAATCAAAAGTAATCTCTCGGGGGCTGACTCAGGGGTTAAGCCTCTGCCTTGCAGGCAGAAGGTCCTGAGTTCAGGAAAACACGTTTTAACATGTAAGCATTCCTTGCTCATCATGAGAGCAGCTGTGTGTGGGCCTCTTCCTCACCCACGAGTCCATGTGCAACGCAGGAGGAGATCACATGATCTCCTCACGTGATCTCCTCACAGGCGCCTGACTGCATGTTGCCAATATGCATCTACATGTGAACTTGTGTCTCTGTGTATGTATGGGGATGTCTGTGTGTGAGTGTGTGTGCACCCCTCTTTCTGAGTGCACATGTATGTCTGTGCGTTTGTGAGAGGGTCTGTATGTGTGTGTATATTTGTGTGTCACTGTATCTCTGTATGTGTCTGTGTGTGTGTGTCTGTGTATGTCTGTGCGTCTCAGTGTGTCTCTGTTTCTGTGTATGTGCGTTTCTGTGTATGTGTCTGTGTGTGTCTCTGTGTGTCTGTGTGTCTATGTGTGTGCGTGTATCTGTGTGTGTCTATGTATGTGTCTGTGTGTCTATGTGTGTGTCTGTGTGTGTCTGTATGTTCGTGTCTGTGTGTGTATCTGTGTGTATATGTATGTGTGTCTGTGTCTGTGTGTCTGTGTGTGTCTGTGTGTCTGTGTGTGTGTCTACGTGTGTCTGTGTATGTCTCTGTATATGTGTATCTGTGTGTGTCTGTCTGTGTGTGTCTCTGTGTGTGTCTGTGTGTGTGTCTGTATGTTTGTGTCTGTGTATCTGTGTGTGTCTGTCTGTGTGTGTCTCTGTGTGTGTCTGTGTGTGTGTCTGTCTGTATGTTTGTGTGTGTCTGTGTATGTGTGTGTGTTTGTGTGTGTCTATCTGCGTGAATGTGTCTGTGTGTGTCTGTGTGTATCTATGTGTGTCTCTGTGTGTGTCTATTGTGTCTGTGTATGTGTGTTTGTGTGTGTCTGTGTGTGTTTCTATGTGTCTATGTGTGTCTGTAAATGTGTCTCTGTGTGTGTATATGTGTGTGTATATTTGTGTGTCTATGTGTCTATGTGTGTCTGTGTGTACGTGTGTGTCTGTGTGTCTATGTGTATGTGTATCTGTGTGTGTGTCTATGTGTGTGTCTGTGTGTGTCCGTGTGTGTCTATGTATGTGTGTGTGTGTCTGTATGTTTGTGTGTCTGTGTATGTGTGCGTGTCTGTGTGTCTATGTGTGTCTGTCTGTGTGTGTGTTTCTGTGTGTGTGTCTATGTGTCTATCTGTGTATGTGTGTTTGTGTGTGTATCTATATGTCTGTGTGTGTATATGTGTGTATCTGTGTGTGTGTCTGTGTGTGTCTGTGTGTCTGTGTGTCTGTCTGTGTGTGTGTGTGTGTATCTATATGTCTGTGTGTGTATATGTGTGTGTGTGTGTGTGTGTGTGTGTGTGTGTGTGTGTGTGTGTCAGCAAAGAACAGCAGCAAGGCCCACAAGTCTGGCTCCGAGGCAGTGTGAAGAGCAGCGAGGCTGAAAGGGCCGAGCTCTGGCGTGAGCCAAGAACAGCAGCAGCAGCGATGGCAGCAACACACCAGCCACTGACTCACGCATTAGTCCAAGCAGGGGAGGGAAGAGCAAGTCCCTCCCCCTTGTACTTCGTCCATCTGTCATGAGAAAGCACCACCCACTAAGGGCGAGGTCTTCCTCATCGAGGAAACATCAGCGGCAGGCTCGTTCACCAGCTTGCCTCCGCCATCAGTTCTTCACAGCAGTGCCCCAAACAGCCTGCACCTGAATCCAACTACCAAGCCCCTCCCCCTCCAGCACAGTGGCCCCTCGCTCTCAGCAGGAGGGATTGGCGACAAGGATGCACCCCGGAAGAGCATCCCTGCAGCCCAGGGCCCACGCCAACCCTGCTCCCTGTTCACACACCTCCCTGGGTCCCAATCCACCCCCCTTTCTGGACTCACCTATGCCTGACCATGGGGAGAGCTGGGGACCTCGGTCTTCAAGCTGCGATGGCGGCGACACCCAGTACCTACTCGAGGCAGGGCTTGGCATGCCAGCCCTCTTCATGAACCCTCTCTCCTGACCACACCAGGTGGACGGTCACACGCGGCGTGCACACGTGGGATCCACTCAGCACCAGCCGGCTGAGAGCCACCCAGGTCTCCAAAGCCTGAACTGGACTGAGGAGTCGGTGGTGCAGAGCCCGGGAGCCCAGCCTGCCAACCCGATCTGAATGGGAATGATCCGCTGTCAGGCAGACAGAGGGAGCCTTCTCTCTCCAAGGTCCATCCTAAGTGAGGCGCCAGTATGGCGTGGCTGCCCCCAAAGCTCTAGGAGCGAGGTGTCCAAGAGGCCACAAGCACCATCCAGCTTGTCTGCACCCCACGTGGTCCCCAACTTTCCTGGGGTGGGGAGCCCAGAGGTTTCTGCAAGGCAGCTGATCATCTCAGGACAGCAAACTTGACTTCCAGCCTGTCTCCATCCAGGGTCTGGTGGTCATGGGCATCACACAGATACCGCCGGCTTCTCAGAGTCTCCTTGTCCGGTACCCCAGCCTTCCCATCCCTCATCCACAACTGGGGTAGGAACTGCCAAGGTCAAGCTAAGCACTCGCCATGGGAGACACCAGTCCTCAGAATCTAGTGTGGGGACTTGGGGTGACAGAGGGCCACCAACATCACAGGCTGCATGAGAGATGTCCACAGTATGCCTTACTGCCCCCCCATCTCCAATGCTAAGCCAGGCTCCTCTGCATATCCCCCCAAATGTTCAATGCTAAGCAGGCTCTTCTGCATATCCCCCCAAATGTCATGCTAAGCAGGCTTCTGCATATCCCCCCAAATATTCAATGCTAAGCAGGCTCCTCTGCATATCCCCCCAAATGTCCAGTGCTAAGCAGGCTCTTCTGCATATCCCCCCAAATTCAATGCTAAGCAGGCTCTCTGCATATCCCCCAAATGTCCAGTGCTAAGCAGGCTCTTCTGCATATCCCCCCAAATATTCAATGCTAAGCAGGCTCCTCTGCATATCCCCCCAAATGTCCAGTGCTAAGCAGGCTCCTCTGCATATCCCCCCAAATGTCCAATGCTAAGCAGGCTCTTCTGCATATCCCCCAGATCTCCAATGATAAGCCAGGCTCCACCGTTGAATACTCTGCTTATCTAAAAACAAGAGACAATCCCAAGTCAGAGGACCGAGGAATGCTCTTACCAGTATCTAGGTGAGAGACAGCCACGAGAGGCAGCCACAGAGAGTGGGGCGATCAGACACAGACCCACTGAATCTAAGCAGTAAGAACTTAATCACGGTTTGGCGGACAGCAGACCCTCCTCTTGTGATGAGAGCTAGTCCCATTATCTGAGGACTGTTAGAGACTGAGACCTGCTCATGGCCATCAGTCAACTGATCACCATGGAGATTAACACCTCCCACCCATGCTGTCAACTGATCGCCATGGTGACTGAGACCTCCCACCCCTGGCTGCCAGTCAACTGGTCGCCAAGGATACTGACACTGCCTACCTTGATTGTCAGTCACTGATCACCATGGAAACTGATATCTCCCACCCACGCTAACTGTGGCGCTGGAGTGACCTCATTGGCATCTCTGGTTTGCAGTCCTGAGGACCCCAAGTCTGAATGGCACGTGACTTGCACTCGGCAGGCTCCTCTTTCTACAGAATGGCTTCTTGATGGCACAGTCTGAGAGCCTGGAGAAGAGCAGGCTGAGCAGCCAGTTCCTTTCTCCCTCTGCAGCGCAGAACTCAGCTCTCTGCTCGCTTCCCCACTGTACCACGCACTCGGGGAACAGCCTTCCACTACATGTATTTGAATCCTCTATGTGGTATTTGAGTTCTCTTTATTTTCCTACATATGTGTGGTATATGGGCCCTTCCTCCATTGTACTTGAATCCTGTGGTATTTGAGTACTCGCCGTGGTATCTAAATCCTCACTGTGGTACATGAATCCTCTCACTGTGCTACCTCAGTCCTCTCTGTGCTACTTGACTCCTCTCTGTGCTACTTGAGCCCTCTCTCTACAGTACTCAGATACTCTCTATGGTACTTGGGTCCTCTCTGTGGTACCTGAGTCTTTTCGTAGCATCTAAGCCCTCTCTGTGCTACCTGCGTCCTCTTTATGTGACCTGAGACTCGTCTGTGGTACTTCAGTGTTCTCTATGGTACTCAAGTCTCTCTGAAGTGATCAGATTCTCTCTGTAGCACTCAAGTCTTCTCTCTATGGTACTTGAGACCTCTTTGTGAAACTTGGGTCTTCTTGGTAGTACTCAAGTCTTCTCTGTGGTCCTCTGGTTCTCTCTGTGCCACCTGAATCATCTCTCTGCTTTCTCTGCTACCCGAGTCCTGTCACTTGACTGCTCCCTGTGGTACTTGATTCCTCTCTGTTTTATCCTCTCTGTGATATTAGAGTCCTCTCTGTGGTACTCGGGTTCTCTCTTGAAATCCTCAATATCTCTCTGTGGTACTTTGGCAATCTGTGTGGTATTTGAGTCCTCTCTCTTCAGTATCTGAGTCTTCCCTATGTTACTTGGATCCTCTGTGGTACTCGAGTCCTCTCTCTGTGGTACTCGAGTCCTCCCTGTCATATTTGTCTCCTTTCTGTGGTACTCAGGTCTTCCGTGTGGTACTTGAGTCTCCTATGTGGGACTTCCTATGTTACTTGAATCCTCCTTGTGATACTCCAGTCCTCTCTCTGTGGTATATGAGTCCTCTCTGTCATGCTCGTTTCCTCTCTGTGGTATTCAAGTCCTGTTTGTGATACTCAGGTCCTCTCTGTGGTACCAGAGTCACTCTGCGACACTCAAATCCCCTTTATATAATCAAGTCCTCTCTCTGTGGTTCTCGAGTCATCTCTATAGTACTCAGGTCTTCTTTGTGGTATTTAAGTCTTTTCTCTAAAATACTCAAGTCTGCTTATATTACTTGGGTCCTTTCTGTGGTACTTGGGTTCTCTCTGTGTGCTACTTGAGTCTTCTCTGTGGTACTTAGGTCTTCTCCACAAAAATTGAATCTTCTCTATGTTAAGTGAGTCCTCCCTGTAGTACACAAGTTCTCCCTGTGGTGCTTGGGTCCTCTTGTCGTACTTGAGTCCTCGCACTCAAGTGACCTGTGTGGTACTCCAATCTTCTCTCTGTGGTACTCCAGTCCTCTCTCTGAGGTACTCCAGTTCTCTCTGTGGTACTCCAGTCCTCTCTCTGAGGTACTCCAGTCCTCTCTGTGGTACTCCAGTCCTCTCTCTATGATACTCCAGTCCTCTCTCTGAGGTACTCCAGTCTTCTCTCTATGGTACTCCAGTCCTCTCTCTGAGGTACTCCAGTCCTCTCTCTGAGGTACTCCAATCTTCTCTCTGAGGTACTCCAGTCCTCTCTGTGGTACTCCAGACCTCTCTCTGTGATACTCCAGTCCTCTCTCTGAGGTACTCCAGTCTTCTCTCTGTGGTACTCCAATCCTCTCTCTGAGGTACTCCAGTCCTCTCTCTGAGGTACTCCAGTCCTCTCTGTGGTACTCCATCCTCTCTCTGTGGTACTCCAGTCCTCTCTCTGAGGTACTCCAGTTCTCACTCTGTGGTACTCCAGTCCTTTCTCTGTGGTACTCAAGTACTTGTTGTAGTACTCAAGTCCTCTCATTGTGGCACCTGAGTTTGCTCTGCCACACTTTAATCCTCTTTGTGGTATGTAAGTCCTCTTTCTGTGGGACTCCAGTCCTCACTGTGGTATGCGAATCCTTTCTGTGGTACTCAAATCTTCTCTGTGGTATTCAAGTCTTCTCTCCACGGGTCTCAAGTTCCGTGTTCTTGAGTTCTCCCTACAGTACTCAAGTCCTCTCTCTGTGCTACCTGAGTGCTTTCTCCGTGGTGCTCAGATCCCCTCTGTGTTACTAGATTCATCTCTATGGTACTTGAGTCCTCTCTATGGTACTTGGGTTCCCTCTGTGTTACTTGGATCCTTTTTCTGTTACTTGAGTTGCACACATGATACTTGAGTCCTGCATGTAGCCCTCAAGTCTTCTCTCTGTGGCCTTAAGGTCTCTGTATCTGAATTCTCTCTGTGGTACTCTGGTCCTCTCTGTGACAAATGAACCCTCTTTGTGGCACTCGAGTCTTCTCACTCTCCAGTTCGCCCTGTGGTATGAGTCCTCTCTGTGGTACAAGTCCTCTCTGTTCTACAGGTTCTCTCTGTAGTACTCAGGTCCTCTCTGTGGTACTCAGGTTCTCTCTGATACTTGCTCAGTAAGATGACCTCAAATGAAGCCAGAAGAGAGATCCATCCCAGCCCACAAACACGCAGCCACCCAGAGATGAGGCAAACAGACTCAATTGAGCAGAAGAATGCAATAGCTAATTCAATATGTAATCAACAGAGTCAACACGTTGGAGGAAACATTCAGGAAAGAGATACAGGAAAAAAAAAACTGACCTGTCAAATTGACAGGTAATTTTACTCTGACTCCAATCTACTTCCTTCTACCAGAACGATTTGGTGTTAAATTTTTCAATGCAAACATGTCTTAATAAGTAGAAGCTTAGAGACATACTAGAATCAGGGCAGGGATGTAAACAAGACCTAAGTCAATATTAGTTATGAGTGCTCAGCATAAAACCTCTTCGATCCCACAGTCAACACTGTCAAATGCAACCCTAGAAACAGGAGGACCCCACTACTGGCATCCTGCCACAGACTTCTTTCACTGTATGTCCAAAGTGGGGCAGACAACTCAGGACCCCCACTTGGTTTAGGCTAGGTAACACCCTCTCACCTACTACACACAATTCTGGCAATGTACTTGGAACTTTGTAGGCACATAGTTTGCTCACAGATCCCTTTCCAAACAATTTGCTGGACCCCCACCTGCATCACACATGCCTTTCACTAAATAGTAACCATCAAACTTAGACAATTTCTATTCAAAGTAGCAATCTGGTCTGAACTGCAATGAGCAGTCAGTCAAAGTGTGTCCTTCTAGGGAACTTTTAGAAAGAACTTTTAGCATCTCATGTCTGTGTATGACCGAACATGCATATGATTAAAGTCAGGTGCATTGTGGGAAGGTACATGTGCAGCTGAAAAATGACTGGATGTTCTAATCTTGCATTCAAAATATAGAATCACCCAGATTATACCTCTTAGCAAGCAGACCCCTCCTTTTAGACTTCATAAAAATTGAAACCCTAGGTCCCAGTCCAGTGCCCTTGAACTACCATTGCTATGCTCAGAATAAAAGTTGTCCTCACTGGTTTTATTCATTCTTGAATACAAGCCCAAGAACCTGAGCCCTGACGCCAGCTACTAGCAGCAAAAGCAAAGTCCATACTGCCCGAGCCCAAACCTGAGGATCATTAGCAGAGCGAGTCTCTTCTCTGAGCTGCCGGCACAGTGCTTAGACGGGTGAGGTGTTAAGCCTTTGCCTCAAAAACGAAAGGGCTGAGTTTGAATCCCAGATTCCACATAAAATGCCAGGCAGAAATGGCAGCAGCCTCCACTTTCAGCTATGAAGAGCGAAGCCTGGAAAACCCTAGAGCAAAGCAATAGAAAGGTAGAGCAATCCAGGCTGACTCCCCAAGTAACTCTTGGCCTCTACTTACGTTACACCCACCTACACACAAGCACACATGCACACACACACACATACTGCTGTGGGTGCATTCCTCTGAACAGATGGTCGCCATTTTGTTCTGTCAACCGCTGACATTTCCCTTAGTGACAGAAAAACTGAGAGGGGCTAGAATGCACGAGGGCATGCACGTTGCACACATGTCCATACGTGCTTGTTCACATGCTGCCCACATGCCTCAAATGTGAGATTGGGTGGCCCTAGGGTGTGTAAGCGGAGGAAGATCAGTTGAGAGGGGTCCACCTAGATGCCCCGGGAAGCTGTCAGCTGTGCTGTGGTGAGCAGTCCCTGCTCCCATCAGCGACCCTCACCCATCCTCTCAGCGACCCTCACCCTGTCCTGTCAGCAACCCTCACCCTGTCCTGTCAGCAACCCTCACCCATCCTGTCAGAGACCTTCACCCTGTCCTGTCAGAGACCCTCACCCTGTCCTGTCAGCGACTCTCACCCTGTCCTGTCAGAAGACCCTCACCCGTCTTGTCAGACACCCTCTCCTTGTCCTATCAGCGACCCTCACCCGGTCCTATCAGCGACCCTCACCCATCCTGTCAGAGACCCTCACCCTGTCCTGTCAGCGACCCTTACCCGTCTTGTCAGACACCCTCACCTTGTCCTGTCAGCGACCCTCACCCCTGCTCCTGTAAGTAACCCCAATAAACTTGTTGGTTCGTTGCCATTTTGGTCTGTCGTGAAAGTCCTATCTGGGGTGGGAAGACAGCTATGTGGCCATCTCCCCAAGAAAAGTAATTCACACACACACACACACACACACACACACAGACCAACGCACTAGAATAAAAACCCAGAAATACATCCGTGCAGTTGCTTCCATGTAACACTCGACCCGAGTGTCCGCATGGGCTCCATGAGCTCCTGAAGATGCTACCAGCTGGGACCTCGCTGGCCCTCTGCTCCAGAGGCTCATGCTGCTGGGGGATGCAGAGGTGGGGGGGGGCTTTGAGTCCAGAGAGGCCTGCAGTCTGACCCTGGGCACTGACCCTGGGCTCTTTCCTGGCTGAGCACCAAGGCCCCTGCCGACATAGTTCATAGCTAACCATTACTTCGGGAAACAGCCAGACTGTCCGAGTCCCCTGGAGCACTTGCTGGTGGCCCCACCCCACCACCTGACTTGAAGACATCAGAGTTGCTGGGAATGAGACCACAAGGTGTCAGTGCACATAGCTCAACAGAGCAAGCAGCCTAAACAGCCGACCCACAGAAGCATGTGCGGCCGGCCAATGTGTCTCACGACACAGCAAAACAGACGTAAAAGGAGAAAGCACAGACTTCCACAGCTGCTCCTGGAATGGAAGAGAAATGCTCGTGCACAGTGCACACAGATACATGCATATATGCATACACACGTGCACACAAGTCACATAGGCACATACATACACTTACACACATACATGCACACGTGCACGCATACATACATAGAAGCATACACATACATATACATACACACATATATATACACATGTGCACACACACATAGGCACCGACACGTGCACATGGACACATACAGTTCACAAAAATTAACTCATGGTGGTGCACACTTGTAACCTGGGAGGCGGAGCAAAAGGATCCGCAGTTCTCGTCCTTTCCTGCTACACAAGTGTGCAGCCAGTTTGGGCCACGTGAGACACTGTCTCAAATGCAAACAAACTCAAAATTCATCATAAATGTTAAAGTGTAAAACTAGACTACTCCTAGATGCCACAGCGGGAAATCGCAATGAGCGTGACGGCGAACCACTGCAAAAGTATAAAATGAAAGTTAAAAACTGGTAGGGCAGCTTCATTAAGGTTAGAAACTTCTGTTGTATTAGTTACTCTTTTCTGTTGCTGTGAGACAAGACCCAAAGTCAAGCAACTTAAAGAGAGAAAGGGAGATTTCTTCAGCTCACGCTTCCAGAGGGGAGATGCAGTCTTTCATGGCGGAAGCCGCATAGCTGGCGGCAGAAGCTAGAGGCGGCCCAGGTCACGTCCATCCAGAAGGCTCAGGGCTGCTAGGCTGCCAATTGCTAGATGAGACCTCTCTGGGAAATAGGGTGGGCTAACCAACCTCAAGACCCACACCCTGGTACTGTCCTGTGACCGCCTTCCTCCAGCAAGTCTCCACCTCCTGAAGGTTCCCTGACCTTCCCAATAACTAAAGATTCAAACCCATGAGCCTGTGGGGACAAGACACCTTCAAACCACGACATTGCTCTGGTGGAAACTGCTGCTGATGGGGATGTAGCTGAGCTGGCAAAGTGCTTGCCAAGGATGTGTGAATGGGTCCCGCCCCCAGCACTGGGGAAACCGGGCAGGAGGCTGCGCACTTGTAATCCCAACATTGGGGAGGGTACAGGGAGGAGGGTCAGAAATCAGAGCTCATAGCAAGTTCAAGGCCAACATGGGCTACATAAAACACTGACTCAAAAAAAAAGATGTTAAAAGAATGAAAAAAACAAGGGGGCTGGAGAAGTGGCTCAGGGGTTAAGCCTCTGCCTTGCAGGCGGAAGGTCCTGAGTTCAGATCTTACACCCCAGGTATAGACACCAGGCTGAAGCAGGGCAGCCTGTGTTTCTGGTCCTGGTAGGGCGGGGCCTGTGAATCCTGGGGCAGAGTAAACAAGGAGGAGGTGGAGGCGTCCATGGTGGTTCCCGAATTCATCCTGTGATTCTATATATACACACAAGTGCCCGCGCACATGCGCGCGCACGCACTCACACACAATTGAATAAATAATAATAAAAATTAAAAAAAAGAATGAAAAAACAGGCCACTGATTAGAATATTTGCAGAGCCTGCTGGGAGATGGCTCGGGGTAAGCAAAAGGACCCGAGTTCAGATCTCTAGATCCCAAGTATAAATGCCAGGCAGATATGGTGACCTGGGAAATACTAGACCAAAGCAATAAGGGGGTAGAGGAATTCAGGATGATTCCAGATATGTCGTGGCACACACTCTCGAGTGCCCTGTTGTACCCACACCTGAATCCACACATACACCCACATCCAAAACACAATTTTGTTTAATGTCTCAAGGTGGGAAATTCTGAGCTGTTCGCAGGGCAGGTACATGCACATGCACACAAACCGGAAATTGTGAGCAAAATATAAAGACAGCGTAAAGGGCCTAACGCCCAGCAAGTTCAAGCTCAGTGTGCATTTCTGGAAACAGGGTCTACACTTGGGATGAAGCGAGGTGGCAGAGTCCCCGCCAAGCATCCGTGAAATGACAGTTTTCTGTTACCATCTAGAAAAACATTTATTCCCAGCAATAGAGAACTAGAAATCCCCAAGTAAATCCAACATGGACACAGCAGCACTGACCAGGGGCACCATTCCGCTGGGGCAGCACTTGGCTGGCTGGGAGCCGAGCTCCCCTGGGGCATGCAGGCAGCTCATGCCCTCTCCTGCCTGCCCCTGCCATCGGGATTCCCAGCACGGGAGGGGACTGGCCAGAGGCTTAGGGCGCGCAGGCCCACCGGTGACAGAGCTTCTGCCTCAGCATGGGGAGCGGCCAAAGCCACCATCTCACACAGCTGAGGGGCTTGGACATGCTGCAGCTCAAGGCGGTGGGCGCTCCGTGGAGCCCGAGCACGTGGTGTGCCGGGTGATGCCGATAGGAGGTCAGGCAGATGGCGACACTTCAACACGTCCCTGGACCCCTCCTGGCTCCCTGCAGATGGGGGGGCACCTGGCCACGAGCCTGGCCGCCTCCCTCTCCGGCTACCCTCCAGGAAGCCAGGCTGTCAGTTCCGGATGGCCTGGTGGTTCTTGGGCACGGCCACGAACCGCAGCTTCTTCATAATGGGGGGCCAGCCCAGCATTTGCTGGTCCCACAAGTACTCGGGCGACAGCACCTTGGTGGGCTTGTGGTACAGCAGATACTTGTTCAGGTGGCTCTCGTCGTGCCACACGGCCTCGATGCCGTGGGCCTGGTCGGCCACCATGGCCTCGTGACAGGCCTGGGTGAGGCGCTGCACCTCCACCGCTGACCCCCCAAAGAAGCCCCCCAAGTAGTAAAAGTCGCCCTCGTCCCGGGGGATGTAGGCTTGGGACTGGGGCCGGCGCTCGTAGGTGAAGGAGTTCCTGCTGCTCTGGTAGAAGCCGGGATGCAGCGTGCCAAAGAGCGGGGACAGGATCTCCACGCCCACGTGGTCACTGAACCTCATGTCCACATCTACACACACCAGGTAATCCACCTCGTGCACGAAGCGCTGCTCGGCAAAGCGGCTGATCATCTCCATGCGGTGCATGGACACGTCCTGCCAGCGTGCGTAGTTGCGCACGGCCAGGACCACCAGCCGCCGTCTCGCCCCCAGCGCCACCTGAGGCACGTCCTGCGGCCGGTCGGTGAAGACGTAGTAGGTGACGTCATGTCCTACCATGAAGTGCTGCTCTGCCGTTTCCAGGAACAGCTTCAGGAAGACTACGTATCTGTGAGGAAGGACAAGGAGGAGGTGGAGGCTCAGCAGGGCGGCACCCTCGAGCGAGGGGCTCCTGGGGCCAGAACAGCAAGGCCCGCTCTGCAGCCGCCCTGACTGGCCTGTGGGATGAACCTCACTTCAGCCTCCCACTGCAGAAGGGGGTGCCGTTAACACCCCATCATAGAGGTCGAGGTCTGTGAGCTCCAGGCAGAGCCTTTGGCGGCTCTCCACTCGCGTGGCAGCCTGGTCAAGCCACAACCCACACCCAACCCGTACGCTGGGCTCACTGGCTCCCCCTCACATGCCCAGGAGCCGGCTGGGGTCCTCGAGGGCCTGGGACCTGTGCTCCTGAGAGGCTCTCTGGGACCCCATCTGGAGGAAGTTAAGGGTCTCTGTACCCCAGACCTCCCTCCCTCAAGCTTGATGGTGCCTCGTGGACACGGTCCTCAGTGAACCCCTAAGTGTGATGAGCCACCATGAGCACCAGAGCAAGAATCAAGCCTCCCAGGGCGGGTAGAGCAGGAAGGTGGACATTTGGGCAAGAAATGCCAAGGGAGGGGTTCGTGGCCACAGACCACGGCCAAGGGGACACCTCTCGGCACAGGGAACTTTCAGTTTCTCAAAAGGCTGGTTCCTCTTCAATGTTCCCCGGGGCCTCGTGCCCCCCCACCTCCCCATCAGGCCTCATGTCCTTCACCCCCCCCCCAAGAACACCCCTCCCCACCCCACCTCATGCCCTGACCCCCCCACACCTCTCCCTCTGTCTGGCCGCAATCACACATGGCCCCTAATCAGTCCCTCAAGGATCACACTCCACAGGACAATACAGCAGGTGGCCCAGGGGAGTCAGACACCCAAGCCCAGGCAAGTCATCGCAGAGCACAGGTGATCATGGGGCTCCCAGCTGAGCCTCCGAAGGCCAGTTCCCTCAGAGCCCTCCTTCCCCAGACACAGCAGCTGCCCACCCTGGCAGGGACCTTGCTCAGGTCCCCGGAGGGAGACGGCGGCACATGGGCACAGCAGAGTGTTTTGTGCTGCGTGGCTGGGCAATCTTTTATTCCTGGGGCTGAGACCAGATGGATTCGGGGTGCCCCGTGTCCTTCTTAGCCCTGTAGATGGCCCCCAAGCCTCTCTCAGGTCTGATCAGTGCAAAAGCCTGATGGCAATCACTGTCTCACCCCCCCTTCCCACATGGAGTCAGCAAATGTGCACGGGCGCCCTGGTCCCCACACGGCTTCCTGCAGGCCCCACGCCGCTCCCAGGCCACCTACTGCAGCCTGAATGCAGCCGACCCACAGGCCCTGGAGGTCTACTGCCCCTCCCAGGGCGTATGGGGCCAAGTGCTTCCCCAACCCTCACTGTCACTCACGCCTGGTGAGTACACGGCAGGGGCCCGGCTCTGCTGACACCCTGCCCCTTCTGGTCCCACAGGAGGTGAGATGCCTGACACGTGTGCTAAGGGGTCTGGCTGGCACGACAGCAGGCCCAGAGCTGCCACTCCTGGGAGACGCGCAGCCGCCGGGGGGACGGCACTGTGTTCATTCGCACAGTGGGCAGCCAACTCGGATCCAGTATGTGCGAGGCGGCCTCACGAACCAGCCCCGTCCCCACGCCAGTGTCCAAACACAGGCCAGAGTAGATGGGCCCCGGCACCCCACCCTGGGCCGTCACTTACTTCTTGATGGCGAACACGGTCAGTCCGATGGTGGTGTTCTGAAGCCTGAACTGCTCGTTCAGGATATCGATGTTGAAGGTTCCCTCCCAGATAATGGGGGCGAGCCAAGGGGTCAGGACCAAGACGTCTGTCCTACTGCACAGGGAGAGCGCCACGCGCAACATGTGACCACGTGCAACACGTGACCATGTGCGACACGTGGCCACGCAGGACACGTGGCCACACATGTGACCACGTACAACACATGACCATACACAACACATGGCCACACACAACACATGGCCACACACAACACATGGCCACACACAACACATGGCCACACACAACACGTGACCATGCAGAACATGTGATTGCCTGTAACATATGATCCAATAGAACACATGACCATATGTAACCTACGACCATGCATGTGCAACACGTGACCACACACACCTGCCACCCGCAGCAGACACCCCATTCTCAGCCTCCAGAGTCTCGCTTTCCCCGGGCTGATCCCTGACTTCAAAGGGACTGGCTAGCTGAGGCTGTGGGCAGCCCACCAGAACTCTCACGGGAGCTGGGGGCTGCCAGCACCGGTACCCACCGCACTCCGCAGACTCCCCGACAGCCCAAGAGGTAAGCAGGGCAAGCGGACAGTAGAAAAGAGAAGCAGAAAGTTGTGCAGGCTCCATCCCGACACGAGTCACGTCATGAGCAGCAGACTGGCAAAGCAGGCGCCATTCAGACTGAAAGCCAGGTTTTTCTCAGTGCAGAAGTGGCCCAGGGCCTCATGCATGCCAGGCACGGCTATGCCGGGCAAAGGCTCTACCACTGAGCTGTAGCCTTGGTCCCCGGAAACTGGCTTTCAGTGCCTTAGCACAGCTCTTGTTCCACATTATGTTTCAGTTAAATTTACTCACGTGGGTTTCAGCACCTTTGGCTGGGGATACAGCAGCCTGTGAAAACAAAGCGCCGGAATGGGGTTGGCACGGAAGGCATCTGGGACGCGCATGGTGCAGGGAGCTCCTATGGACCAGGCAAGCCCACCTGCACAGGCTACCCCAGTGGAGCACGAAGAGGACAGGCTCAGATGGACAGGCCGCCCCAGGGGAGCACGCAGATGGACAGGCCGCGCCAGGGGAGCAAACAGACAGACAGGCCACCCCTAACAGAACACGGAGACGGGCAGGTTGCACCTGCAAAACATGGAGACGGGCAGGCTGCACCTAGCGGAGCTTGCGGATAGACAGGCTCATACAAACAGGCCGCGCCAGGGGAGCACGCAGACAGATCCTCCTAGCAATCAGTCACGATGCCATAAACGGGAGGGTCTAGATGTGACCTGGTGTCTGCAAGGTGCAAGCGGGACTCACAGCAACCCACACTGAAGCCTGAAAGAGCTAAGAGAACCTTCAATTCATAAGCGGGGGTCTGTCCCTGCTAGAGACCACTCCAGACCCTGGCACTGGGATTGATGGGGGGTGGGGGGGACACTGCAAAGCAAAACCATGGCTCCAAAACACCAAACAGAAATAAAAATATATAAAAGGAGAGGGGCTAGCTCCACCTGGACGGCCAGCATGCCGGGAAATGTCCCCAAGCGCTGGCAGCCAGGGGGACGTTGAAACGGCTGCTAATTAAAACAAAGCACCAGCTGTGTTCCTGGCTGCTGCAGCTGCACCTCGGCCCTCATGGCCGTGGGGAACTCGGGGGGGGGGGGCTCCATCCACACCCTGACAACCGAGGGCAGTGTACCTGGACACGGCTACCGTCTGCCGGCCATCCAGCTTTCCAACAGCCACGCTGCGGGGGAGAAGACAGGAGACAGGTCCACACCTGGGAGGTCTTAGGGCACAGGTACGCGGAGCCCAGCTGCAGGGGCAGCAGCAGCGTCTGGCCTACGCAGGGCAGCGGCTGCCCTAAGGCAGCAGCCACAAGCACTGCAACACCTGCCACAAGCACTGCAACACCTGCCACAAGCACTGCAACACCTGCCACAAGCACTGCAACACCTGCCACAAGCACTGCAACACCTGCCACAAGCACTGCAGTCAAGGCTCGTGGGCTGCTGGGCAAAGCTGAGCACAGAGGGATGCACAGCGCGGACTCCAGCCCCTGCTGCCAGAGGCGGAGCTAACACCTGCCCCAGAAGAGAGAACCAGCAGCAGGGGCTGGCGACGTCCCAGGTTCTCAAGTGACACAGCACTGGAGGTACAGCATCACAGTGTGGCTGTCCTCATCACTAACGCCCGGGGCGGTGGGTAACTGGCGGAAGAGAGAGCAAGAGGAGACAAGAAAGGTGCTGGAGGCTAGCACGGTGCAAAGGCCAGGCGCCCCAGGAGTCCCAACCCCTTGCCAGCCACAGCGTGGTCCCTGCAGGACGGGGGCCGGGCAGGAGGGGCAGGCAGAATCTGGCTCCAAGGGCCTCCTACCTTTTGTTCTGAAAGGATCCTCCGGAACTACTTCAAGAATGGAATCAGGGCAGAAAGACAGACATGGACTGTTGCTAGAGGTGGACAACCTTAGCACCCACCCCCAGCCCCAGCCAACCCACCCTCAGCCCCAGCCAACATACCCCCAGCCCCAGCCAACCCACCCCCAGCCCCAGCCAACCCACCCTCAGCCCCAGCCAACCACCCTCAGCCCCAACCCACCCCCAGCCCCAGCCAACCCACCCCCAGCCCCAGCCAATCACCTCAGCCCCACCCACCCCCAGCCCCAGCCAGCCCATCTCAGCCGAACCCACCTCAGCCCCAGCCACCCAGCCTCAGCCTCAACCCACCCCCAGCCCCAGCCAACCCACCCTCAGCCCCAGCCCATCCCACCCCCAGCCCCAACCCACCCTCAGCCCCAGCCCAGCCCAGCCCCAGCCCAGTCCACCCTCAGCCCCAGCCTAGCCCAGCCCAACCCACCCTTAGCCCCAGCCAGCCCACCCCTAGCCCCAGAAGGTAGAGGGAAGCCTGGGGATGCCTCTCTACAGGCATAATGACAGGTCTGGGGACAATGGGGTGCAGAAGGCCTCTAAAGTGGGCAGAAGAGTGGGCTGCACAACCTCAGCTACTCAGGAGTCGGCCATGGGGCAGAAGCTGTCCTTCGGGGTTCTGCCCCCACCCCAGTAAGCCCAGAGTCAGGGCCGGAGGTAAGATGGAAGGCTGAGGCTGAAGCCAGAGGGGGCAGCAGTGGTCCCACAACCCTATACGGGGTAGCTAGGCTGCCCTGCCCACGCCGTCCACGTGAGACCCAGACAGAGCCCACAGGCCAGCTCCCCAGCCAAGCTCTTCCAGCCAGTGTCCCTCCCCCTCCCCATGCAGCCCCTCACCTGCTCTCCGCTTCCCTGCCTCCAGGCATCTGACTTCTGGAGCTCAGGAACCCATAGCTGTTGGGAAGAATGAACACGAGGCAGCTGCTCCACGTGGACCTGGAGCCAGCTCTGCCACACTGACGCTGCACGGGAGGAAGAGGAGGAGGAGGAGGAGCAGGAGGAAGGTCTCTGGTAACACACCTGCATCCGGACACCTGTGGCAGCTGCACACAGTCCCTCTGCCCACGCCAGGTGCACACGGCCCCAGGCCAGCCTCCCTCAGTCCCAGCCTCACAGCCCTAGTCCCGCTTTGTGAAACAGCGGGGAGACAAGGGTCCCCAGGGGAGGCATCCCTGGGGGACAGGCAGAGCTGGCCGGGCCATCTGCAAGAGCCCTGCCTGGCTCTCTGGTCACCGCCCTGGTGCACAGAGAGGTCCTTGCCCAGCCCCAGGAGCGGACCCTCACAAGCTTCTTACCAGAAAAAGACCGAGACGAAGATGATCAGGGGAAGGATTCTAAGATGAGGTGACAGTTTCAATTTTCCTGAAAAACAGCAGGGTGGGACCGGTGACTTGCTGCCCCTCCTGCCTCACAGACCTGTACCTGGCCAGAGCCCCAGCCCCTCTACGCGACTGGACGAGAAGTATCTCTTTTTACTGACTCCTTGAGTGCTGGGCGCTGCTCACGGCGGAGACCCAAGCTCAAGTCTTATTAAAACCTTTTCTTAAAAGCTCAGCACCATATGGCTAGCACTTGCTAGCACTTCCATTACTGGGTACTGTACCCAAGAGATGCCACCCAAGACATATTCCTCCTGGTCGTGTTGTCCTAAACCACTAAAATATGAAAGCACCCTGTTGCAGTTCGCCTAAGTGGTTGCTGACAAATCACCATCAAATAGCTTAAGGGAACAAGGGTTTGTTTTCTTATGATCATCTGCTTATACTCTGTAGTCCTGTTTGACGGGAGAGCAGGCGCCAACACCAGGACCGAGGGAACTGGCCACACCATCTCTCCGGAATGACTGAGCGAGGGACAATCCTTACCAGACCAGCATGTCTGGCCAAGTGTACACAAGGATGCCAACTAGCTCTTCCAGGGCCTAATCCCACCCACCTGGGCTTTCCCCATCAGCCAGACAATCTCCTGCAGGTTTGCTCTGGGCTTAACTCAACCACTAATTCTCTACAAATGTGCTCAGAGGTCAAACCTTCAACTGTTGAGTTGACATCTGTGCCCAACCATGACACACCCAAGGCCTGTCGCTTGATGGCTGGATAAACAGAATATGATTATGAGTCCACACAACATTACCCCATTAGTGAAGAAACAGGACACTCGGACACACACCCAGCATGCATGACCCCGGGGAACCTTGTGAGGGAAGGAAGGCAGGCAAAGAAAGGCCAGGGACCACTTGACTCCACGTACATGAACTGTCAGAAAGACCCAGCCACAGGCAGAGGCCGGGGAAGAGGGGGGGAGGCGTGGGCACTACACACCAGGGCCCTGGGAAAGGACGGGCGGGAAGCTGTAAAACTGATTTCCCAACCATTCAGAAGGGTGAAGGTCGCAGAGTGCAACAGCGGCTCCTTCAGTCTGGGTTCTTCTCAAGCAGACATCACCAGACCTGAGCCAAAGGACGAGATGCTGCTGCAGCCAGAGCCGCTGTGGTCGGTCGTAAGGGGAGCTGCAGTTCTAAGAAAGACGCTTGCTATCGTGCCGAGCCCGCCCCTCAGGGCCTGACCCTCAGCCAGTTCCACAGGTGCTGGGAAGCCTGGGAGCTGGAGCCTCCGAGGGGGCTCCCCATGGCGGCCACACCCTTCGCTGGCCAGTCTGACGCACCTCGTTCCTGGAGTTCTCCCCACCTTCCAGCACATTCCACTGACCTCTAGAGCCGAACCATCCCAACCCCAGCTCTCGAGGCACACCAGGCCCCTCGCTTGTGAGGACACTCAGATCGCCCACACGACTTCCTCACCTGGTGTCCCTGCCGCTGACACCAGCTCCTGCATTTGCTCTGCCGAGCGTTGCCCATAAATTCACGGCCAAATGGCTTAAGGAAACAAGAGGTTGTATTTTGGCTCAAGATTCTCATTAAAGCTCCTTGTCCAGCCAGGCAGGGGAGCCCACAGCAACACCAAGGGCCAAGGGACCTGACCACACACAGCCACGGGACTGCTGTGAGGGACAATCCTCACTGACCAGACCAGCATGTCTGCAAGTGTACAGAAGGACGCCGGCGTCCCCAACCAGCTCCCTCCATCTTATTTCCGCTGGTCAGAGACAAGTCCCACCCACCATGGGCGGGGGCTTCCCCATCAATCAGACCATCTCCTGCAGCTTGCTCAGGGGCCTAACTCAACCACTAATTTCTCACATCTGTGCCACAGCGCAGAGCCTCAGTTGCCAGGTTGCCACCTGTTATCATTCATAAATGAACCGACAGGAAACAGAGTGAATAACACTACCCTCAGCTCCTGAGTCAAGACATCTGTCTCAGGACCAGACAAAACCAGACCCTGGGCTGGAACCTCAGGGATACAGACACCCACCTTAGAGTCCCTGGGCCTCCCAGAGCCCCGAGCGGGTGAATGACTAGTCTCTGACCAAGGACAACGTAGGAAGTACAACCCAAGGGCATAAGGAAATAATGTTCCATTATCTGGATTAGTGGCTGGCCACAGGTATTAAAAGTTACCAACTGTACGAACTGTTAAAGCTGTTAAAATGCATTAGGAAGGAAAGATGGAAGTAGGACAGCAGAACGGAGCACATAAGAACGCACTGGAGAAGTGTCCTCGGCTACAGAAACAGGTGTGTGTAGGTCTCCAAAGCTGGACTGAACCCCTTTGAAGCTGAACTCCCTTTCTCTGCCCTCCCCCGCACCCCAACCCCAGAGGTTCCTGAACCTCCATGGGCGAACACTAAGAACCTTGGGTATTGTGAGGGCAGAGCAGGTCCTTCCGCCACACCTCTGGACTCTCCCTGCACCAAATCAAACCTCCACCCAATGTCATGCTGTTCCCAGTTCCCACAAGACATTTCCACTCCCAAACATGTCCACACAGCGTGGCTCTAGAGCCACATGTACAGCTCTAGAACATCTGGGGGCCTGGTTCTCTGACCCCATCCACACACCTGCATCCGGCACTTCCCATCCATGCACACACCTGCACCGAACCTCCCACCCCATCCACAAACCTGCACCCAGGACCCTCCCACCCCATCCACACACCTGCATCCGGGCACTTCCCACCCCATCCACACACCTGCATCCAGGCACTTCCCACCCCATCCACACACCTGCATCCAGGACCCTCCCACCCCATCCACACACCTGCACCCAGGAACCTCCCATCCGGTCCACACACAAGCAGTCGGATACCCATGCCCCCATTCCATCCTGTGGTTCCACTTCCTCTAGTGCTATCCGCAGCACCCTTGCTTGCTGGGTCCAGAAACATGTGGTGATTACCTAGGATTCCATCCCCAGAAAACCTGGAATCCCAGAGCAAGCTGGCTAGCCGGACTAGTCCTACAGACAAGCTCCGGGTTTGAACAGAGACCCGATCTCAAAGGGATAAGAGGGAAGAGCAATCGAGGATGATTCCTGTTATCACCTCTAGTCTCCATCACACACACACACACACACACACACACACACACACACGAACAAGGATTCCCAATAACCACCTCGAGCCTACACATGTACATATCCACATACATGAGAACACATATAGGCATACATGCACACACATGTCATATACATAAAAAGGAAAAAGGAAAAGAACACCCAAAGGGCCAGTGAGACAGCTTGGCCCATAGAGATGCTTGTGCCGAACTTCTGAGCACGCAGGGCTGGGTGCTGGTGCAGTGAAGACCACCCTCACGGCTGCCCAGAGGTCAGCGTAACTGTGAAGTAACAAGAGGAAGTCCCTTGTCATGCTTACAGAACTGTGATCATGCCTACATACTGTGATCATGCCTACATACTGTGATCATGCCTACATACTGTGATCATGCTTACATACTGTGATCATGCCACATACTGTGATCATGCCTACATACTGTGATCATACCTACATACTGTGATCATGGCCTACATACTGTGATCATGGCCTACATACTGTGATCATGTCTACACACTGTGATCATGTCTACACACTGTGATCATGCTTACATACTGCGATCATGCTTACATACTGTGATCATATCTACACACTGTGATCATGCCTACATACTGTGATCATGCCACATACTGTGATCATGCCTACATACTGTGATCATGCCTAAATACTGTGATCATGCTTACATACTGTGATCATGCCTACATACTGTGATCATGCTTACATACTGTGATCATGCCACATACTGTGATCATGCCTACATACTGTGATCATGCTTACATACTGTGATCATACCTACATACTGTGATCATGGCCTACATATTGTGATCATGTCTACATACTGTGATCATGTCTACACACTGTGATCATGCTTACATACTGTGCTCATGCCTACATACTGTGATCATGTCTACACACTGTGATCATGCCTACATACTGTGATCATGCCACATACTGTGACGTGCCTACATACTGTGATCATGTCTACATACTGTGCTCATGCCTACATACTGTGATCATGTCTACACACTGTGATCATGCCTACATACTGAGATCATGCCACATACTGTGATCGTGCCTACATACTGTGATCATGTCTACATACTGTGATCATGCTTACATACTGTGATCATGTCTACACTGTGACCATGCCTACATACTGTGATCATTCCTACCTACTGTGATCGTTCCTACCTACTGTGATCGTGCCTACACACTGTGATCGTGTCTACACACTGTGATCATGCTTACATACTGTGATCGTCCTTACATACTGTGATCATGCCTACATACTGTGATCATGCCTACATACTGTGATCATGCCTACATACTGTGATCTGCCACATACTGTGATCATGCCTACATACTGTGATCATGCCTACATACTGTGATCATGCCTACATACTGTGATCATGCTTACAGAACTGTGATCATGCTTACTGTGATCATGCTTACATACTGTGATAATGCCTACTGTATTCTGATCATGCTTACATACTGTGATCGTGCCTACATACTGTGATCACGCTTACATACTGTGATCATGCCTACAGTACTATGATTATGTTTACATACTGTGAAATTAATTTTTCTGTGCCTCTTTGGAACTTCTGTCAAAATGATTTATGCTGCTGTGTTTATGTTTATGTAGTTGTGTTTTCATCCCTATACGCGTCCTTGCCTTCTTCCCGGGTCAGGAGTCCTGGCATGACCACGCTCACCCCCTGACTCACTCACTACACATGACGTTGTCTCTGGCTCTGTTGGTAGAACGGCCTCGGGGTCTGCAGACCTGTGTCTCAGGTGTCAGATCAACAGGAAATTACACTCCTCCCCAAGGGCTCCCTACTCTTCTTGAGTGAGAGACAAACGCAGAAGCCGTGGGGGCTTGGTGACCACGGACTCTCTGAGCTCAGCTCACCAAAGTAGAAACTCTGCTTTGCTGCTCTCAGAGACCCCATCATGTGCCGGCCCGGCAGATTCTCTGCCTCCCCCTCCCCTTGCTTCAGCCGAGGACAGAGGAAAGTCCTTTTGTCTCTGCTTTGGGGTCAGCTTCAAGTTCCAGAGCCGCATGCCTGTCAAGCACTGGACTTCAATTCCAGCATGCAGCTGGGGGAGGCAGGAGGGTCAGGAGTTCAAAGGTCAGCCTCCGCTACATGGAGTGTTCCAGGCTGGCCTGGACTCCCTGTGGCCTTGTCTGTCAAAACCAGAAAGAAAAAGAATCTAATCGCTAATTTTACAAATGAAAGTGTGATCCTGTGCCAGCCAAAGGGAGGGACCCGTGTGTCTCCTGTCAGGAGTATTTCCTCCAGTAGGCTTAGCACAGACAGATCATGGCTCCCAATGAGCAGCAAAGGACCCGGATTTTGTTTTTCTTTTTCCACCTTTATGTGGTTGGGGTGGAGGGCGAGTACATGTGTGTTTGCATATGTGTGTGAGCACATGTGTAACATGTGTCATGGTTATGTACGGGTGTCAATTGATGTTGAGGGTTTGAGCTATGAGCACATTTGTAGAGAATTAGTAGTTGAGTTAAACCCAGAGTGAACCTGAAGGAGAATGTGTAGTTGATGGGGCAAACCCAGACCATGGTGGGTGGGACTAGGCCCCGACCAGTGAATAAAACACAAAGAGCTGATTGAGGAAATTGGCATCCTGTGTAACATGGCCAGATATGCTGTCTGGCAAATAAGGATCGTCCCTCTCTCAGCTTTATGTAGAGATGATGTGGCCGGTTCCATCAGCCCTGGTATTGATGTGTGCTCTCCTGTCAATCTGGACTATGAACTTTAACCAGACTATCAGTAAGAAAATAATCCCTTGTACCCTTAAGCTGTTTGATGTTCATTTATGAGCAACCCTGAGGGTTGACTGCAACATCGTGCGTGGAATAATCATCCTCTATCGCTCTTCTCCCTTTTCCTTTTGAAGCAGTCCTCTAACCAGACCCAGAGCTACCAGCACGGCTAGTCTGGCTACCCAGGTTCTCTGGGAATCCCATTCTCCACCTGGAACTACGAGTGGGCATCTGCCTGGCATTTATGTGGGATGCGAGGATTGAACTTTGGTCTTCTGCTTGTGCAGCAAATTGCATTTTGACTACTGAGCCGTCTCCCCAGCCAAGTTGACTTATATCTTAAGAACACAGAATAGGGGATGGAGAGATGTCTCATAAGCAAAAAGACTTGAGTTCAGATCCCACATGAAAACGCAGGCAGAAATGGCTGCAGCCTGCAGAGCCTGAGAAATCCCAGAGCAAAAACAATAAGGTAAATCCCAGAGTAGAGCAATCCAGGATGATTATCAAAGTGACCCTGGGCCTCTGCCGGGCACACACAGTGCCCTCTTCTACACACACTGGCACCTACACACACACAAGCAAAAAGAAAACAGAATATCAACAGGCGGCCGCTAAAGAGGTATTGAACGCCAGTCTTGCAACTCCGGGCACGCCCAGAGACTGAGGCAGAGCGTTTGAGAGACGCCAGTCAGGAGCTGAAGCAGGGCAGGCGTCAGGTGGAACTTGTGCCCCGGCCTGGAGCTCTTCGGTGACATCTTGATCCGGGTTCGCGTGCCCTTCCCTTCTTCCACCAGTTCATCCTCTGAGTCACCTCCGACCCCAGCTTCTCTGGCAAAGGCAGCCTGGACCCCATTCTCACCTCTGACCCCTGGAACATGACCCCTCAGCCAGGGCTGCTTGCTGTGGACAACAAACTGCTCCGCTGGGCATCCAGCTCTCCCGTCCCCCATGTCTGCTGCCCCATGCCCTCCACGCATTGCCTTTGCTGCTCCCCTTCCAAGCTGGGCTCAGACATGGGGCGACCCCACCCCTTGGGCTGCAATGCCTCACCCAGTCTCAGCCTCTCTCCCTGGGAACCAAGCCACCTCTCCCCAAAACCCACCGCAAGCTCACAACACCCACACTAGGCCCAGGGGGGCGCTCTTCCTGCCTCAGCACCCCTCGCAAAGCTGCCATCCCCAGCCCCAAACTGTTGCCAGCACAACTCCTCAGCGCCGTGGTCCCGCCCAGCCGACCCCAGAAGGCTTCCTAACAAGCATGTGAGGTATTGTAGTAATCTGATTGGGAGCGAGGAGTGGGACGGAGCTGGAGGTGCCCACACGATGGCGGGTAACACGGCAGCCCCCTATTGGGAGCCATCCACGCATCCCGGGAGACACGTGACTGCGCCATCACATAGCGAAGAATCAGGGCTCAATGACTAAGTGCTCATTGTGCACACGGGGCGGCCTAAGGTCACCCTCAGAACCCAAGGGACAAAGCAAGTTAGATGCAGCAACGCGTCCCACGTCCATCATCAGACGGGGGTCGAGGCAGGAGATCCAACAGGAGCTCGCTGGGCAGCTGACCACCTGCCATCCAGCAGACACACTGCCAGAGCAAGCAAACAAGAAGGGAAGAACAGAGTCCCTGGCGGGGTCCTCTGGCCTCCACGCCTGTTCCTATGCACGCACACACATGCACCACTAATTTTTTTTTTTTTTGAAAAGATAAGCCCAATCAAAAAAGCGTAAGTACCCAGCCAGGCTTGGTGGCACACACCGTAATGTCCAAGCGGCTGAGGCAGGAGACTCAAGGACAGCCTGGGCTGCACAGCGAGCTCCTTCCTTAAAGAAAGATGTGTTTAGTGAGATGCTCAGCCTGCAGAGTGCTCGCTGCGCTCTGCACACAAGGGAGCCGCAGCTCAGCGCAGCTCCACCTGCCGCACAGCGTCAGCTCTGTGAGTGCAGTGCGCCAAGGCGGGCGTGGCTGCTATCTGCCCTGTCCTTATCCAACATCCCGGTGGACAAGGTCCCAGCAGGGCAGAATATTGTTTCAAGGAAACAATTCTGGATAAAGGACATGGCATTATTTAAAATAAATAAGAGAAATAAATAAAATATGGGAATTGTCAGGTCCTGGTGTTTCTGCCCAGTTCAAGCCTAAAGCCTGCTTGCTGGGGAATGTCATAATAATGCCCTTGGGCAGGTGCTAGGCATTCCTCGGAATGTCACAGTAAGGCCCATGGGCAAGTGCTAGGAATTCCTTCCTAGGTAATTTAAGTTTTGCCTCTGGCAGGAGGAATTCTTCTGGGAATTGGGTGTGCTTTCTACCTTTTCTTAGGTTTTTGGGACTAGCTTCCTGCACTCTGATCTAGCAAAAAAGCCTGCTTTTAACTTTAAATCAAATTGCAACTAGAGATTTTATGTCTAGTCACACACAGTAAGTAGACTTGTTAGCCAGAATGTATACACTGATTTTAGAGAAATTAGAGAGCAACTTCAAGAGTCTTAAAACATAAAAGGGTAAAATTCCCACCTATGAACTAACTCAAATTCTATGAGACTATGCCATCTGTTCACTAGAACTTAAAAAGGCTATTTGATCCCTCTTGGATTGTAATTTACGCTATCATAGGAGGAATTGTTATTTTAATAATATATTGCTCAAGTGATTCCTTCAGAACATCTCTCAGCAGCGCTCCATCAGCAAGACCACACTACAGGCATCTATGGCCCTTGAACATCCAAGCCATGTCCCCGCTAGAGACATGGTTTGAACTTGGTTTACAGAGATTCATGAGGCCTCGATCTAATCTACTATCACATATCCTGACATGCCTCCCAGAGGGGAGGTCTTTCGAGGGCCGGTAGTCAATGATTGGTAAGATCCTGTGAGACAGGACAACCTAAGACAGTCATGGTCCATCATGCTGGACGCCCTCCTGAGGCCGGGTCACCAAGGTCAGAGCAAAGAACTCTGGCTCCCGCTGGCTGTCAAAATAAATAAGAAGGATGGATATGCAGGAGGAACGGACCAGGACCAGGCAGGCCTGTATTGTCTGTATGGGCCATATGCGCTGATGCAACTTCCCCGAGCTAGAACCTGCTGCCATGCCTGGTGCTGATGTCAACCTGCCTGACAGAAAGGACCAACCTGGACAGGACAATGGCAAAAGCTCACACTGGGACTTATGGGATGTTGGGTGGGGCATATAAGCAGCCCTACAAAAATGGATAATAGGTATGGCACCCATATAGTTAATTGTAATGAAAAACATGTTCCTTATTGAAATCAAAAGGAGCTCAATCCTCCTCTGTGTATCTTAAAAATAGAGTCTCTGTTAAAACAATGACAGCTATGTAGGCTCAGACCCTGTGGCTATTTGGTGGAGCATTATAGAGCAGCTAGATTTGGAAATACTGGAGAATGGTTCTGTTAAGTGCCTTTACCCTCAGGAAATGGGTTAGGTTCTTGAAAAAATATTTACCCTGAAGGTGATTTCTGTTTGCAGGTGCAAAATTCTTTACCCCCAAATTTTCTGTATAAAAGCTGTCACAAAGTTTCAATAAAGTGGGTCCAGATTCACTCAGCCTAGAGAACTGTGTGTTTCTGTTCTCCATTCGCGGAATCCTTGCCCACCTAGTCTGGGGGAGCCCTGGTTTGGAGGCCACAACTCTGGCCTGCGGCAGCTATCACAGACCAACAGGAGCTTGCTATGTAGTCGAGGATGGCCTTGAACCCGATCCTCCTGCCTCCCACTCCTGAGTACTGGAACTGTAGGTGGACGCCACACCATGCCCAGTTTATACGCTGCTGTGGATGGAACCAGCTCCTCCTGTGTGTTGGCATGCACTAGACCCCCAAAGCCACATTTCCAGTCCCATCATTACCAATCTCGATCAGCTAAATGTGGGCATATTTGTAATAATACGAGATGAAATGTGCTGGGATGAAACCCGGGTCTAACACAAAAATAAATCTGTTCCCGACATAACTTATGCACATAGTCGAGGCAGCTTTCTGCCGTGTTCTGAATGAAGTGGTGATTGGAAAAGAACATTCATCCTTGACGCCATCAGGAAACATCCCCGTCTCAGCCCCTCAAGGGGACAGAGAGTGGGACATCGCTGCCTCGGTCCCCAGGGGGACAGCCAGCAGGACATCACCGTCTCGGCCCCCCAAGGGCACAGCCAGTGCGGGTGGTAGTTTGCAGGTTACTGATGAGCTTGTGTCACTCTGTACGAGTCGCTTCAGAGTACGTCACAGGACACACCACTGACATAGGAAAGACACTTTTTGTCACATGCGTTTGTGTGCATGCTTGTGTGTGTGTGTGTGTGTGTGTGTGTGTGTGTGTGTGTGTGTGTGAAGAGCACTGTAACACCACACACCTGTGTCCCCTATTGAGCTATCTGGCTACCACCAGACAAACATGCCGCTTCTTGCTCCAGATACTGCCTAGACACAGTAGTTCCTCATTGGAGGGTCTGCAGCAGCAATTGAGGTCCTCAGGGATAAGACCCTCTTCAAGGGTCTCTCTGGACGTGGGCAGATGGCTCAGTGGTTAAAGCACTTGCCATATCTACAACACACCAGGGTTGGCCCCCTAATCTCACCCTGTGATTCCAGCCTCAGAAGACAGAGACTGGGACTCCCCGGAGCAGACTGGCTGGCTGCAGCCAGATCCATCCATGACCTCTGGGTTTTCGTGTCCTGGTCTCGGGCTCAGGAGTTTGCAGCCTTAGCAGCTGCTGATGTTTGGGCAGGTCGTGGCACATAGAGGAGGAGCGTTGCTAGAGGAAGGCAGGTCACAGGGGCAAACCTGGAGGTCTGGCAGCCTGGCCCTGTGCTTGTCCTCGCTGCCCTCGTGATGGGGGACAGCCACGCTAGCAGAGAGGGGACACAGGTGTGTGGTGTTACAGTGCTC
>JALPQD010000909.1:272482-302553 GCA_023101885.1 Typhlomys cinereus | reverse complement strand
AAGAAGTACACGTGCAATATTTGACTCTGAACCCTCCTCACTTGGTTCACTATTTGGAAAATCATCGCCTGCGTGAACATTTTATATGCAAATGTCGCAAAACATGTGTGATCTTCTCCTGAACAAAAAGAGTTACATTATAGAAACTTCTGTAATGACACTTATCCTAAAGAAGTGCACTTCCAACATTTGACTCGGAGTCCTCCTACTTGGTTCACTATTTTGGAAAATCATGGCCTGTGTGAATATGTGCCATGCAAATGTCACAAAACAAGTATGATATTCTCCTGAACGCAAATGTTACAGTGTAGATACGTCTCTAGGATATTTATCCCCAAGAAGTGCACTTCCTACATTTGATTCTGAATCCTCCGCACTTGGTTCACTATTTTGGAAATCATCTCCTGCATGTATAGGTTCCATGGAAATGTCGCAAAAATAGTGTGATTATCTGCAGAACACAAAACGTTACAGTATCGAAACTTCTGTAGGATACTTACCACTAAGAAGTGCACTTTGAACATTTGACTCAGTCCTCCTCACTTGATTCACTATTTTGTTAAGTCATAGCCTGCGTGAACATGTTCCATGGAAGCATTACAAAACAAGTGTGGTACTCTCCTGAACACAAAGATTTACAGTATAGAAACTTTTGTGGGATACATACCGCTATGAAGAGCACTTGCAACATTTGACTCTGAGTCCTTTTCTCTTGGTTATTTTGGAATATCATGGCTTGCGTATAAATGTTCCATTGACTGTCACATAACAAGTGTGACTTTCTCCTGATCACAAAGAGTTACAGTATAGAAACTTCTGTAGGATACGTATCCCAATGAAGTGCACTTGCAACATTTGGCTCTGAGTCATCCTCACATGGTTAACTATTTTGGAAAAATCATGGCCTGCGTCAACATGTTCCATGGAAATGTGGCACAACAACTGTTATTTTCTCCTGAATACAAAGAGTTACAGTATAGGAACTTCCATAAGATAATTACCTGTAGAAGTGCACGTGCAATATTTGACTCTGAACCCTCCTCACTTGGTTCACTCTTTTGGAAAATCATGCCCTGCGTGAACATGTTATATGCAAATGTCGCAAAACAACACAAAGTGTTACAGTATAGAATCTTTTGTAGGATACTTATCCCTTCGAAGTGCATTTCCAACATTTGACTCTCAGTCTTCTTCACTTGGTTCACTCTTTTGGAAAATCAAGGCCTGCGTGAACATATTCCATGAAAACGTCACAAAACCAACGTGATTTTCTTCTGAAGATAAAAAGTTACAACGTAGAAACATCTACAGGATTCTTATCACTGAGACGTGAAAGTGAAAGATGTGAATTTGATGCTTCCTCACTTGGTCACTGTTTTCAAGCTCATTACGGGCCTGAACATAATTGGTAGAATCAGCACAAAACGAATGTTCTTTTCTCCAGAACACAAAGTTTTACCGTCTAGAAACCTGTGTAGGATACTTATCCCAAAGAAGTGCACATGCTACATATGACTGTGAGTCCTTTTCACTTGGTTCACGATTTTGGAAGGGAATGACATGCATGAACATGTTTCATGGAAACGTCTTACAACAAGTGTGATTTCCTCCTGGACACAAAGATTTACAGCAGAGAAACTTCTGTAAAGACACTTTTCCTAAAGAAGTGCACTTGCAACATTTGACTCAGAGTCCTCCTCACTTGGTTCAGTATTTTGGAAAATCATGGCCTGTGTGAACATGTGCCATGCAAATGTCACAAAACAATGATTTTCTCCTGAACGCAAATTTTACATTGTAGAAACGTCTCTAGGATACTTATCCACAAGAAGTGCACTTCCTACATTTGATTCTGAATCCTCTGTACTTGGTTCACTATCTTGGAAATCATCTCCTGCATGAATAGGTTCCATGGAAATGTCATAAAACAAGTGTGATTTTCTGCAGAACACAAAGAGGTACAGTATCGAAACTTCTGTAGGATACTTATCACTAAGAACTGAGTTCCATTTCTGGAAGCCCACCTAGTGGAAAGAGGACTGACTTCTGAAAGTTGTCCCTCTGATCTCTACCTGTGCACCATGACATGCATATGCCTCTCTCTTAATAAAATATTAAAAATAAAAGAAGAGGGAGTTTGACTTGCACAGTGTCTCTGTGTATATCTAATAAAAAAACAGAATGTATTTTTCCTTCTTTGTGGTCTAGCTCTAGAGAGCAGTTGGGTTAACAGCAGAGGTGCTATTACTTCTGTGTCCATTCAGGGAGGCCAGAGAGCCCAAGGTCGAAGGCCTTTAAGTCTAATGACTTGAGGAAGTAACATTCCTGGTAAGAGTTGGTAGGGCTGCTTGTAATCCCAATACTTGGGAGATGGAAGCAGGTGGGTAAGCAGTACAAGGTCATTCCCTAGCTACGGATCCAGCATCGTTTGCCTGGGCTCCAGGAGACCGTGTGTGTGATCTGTCCATCTGTCTACCTCTCTTTACACACACACACACACACACACACACACACACAACACACACACACACACACAGGCATACAAATGTGAAGAAACTAAAACGTTGACGAGTTGGTTATTTAGGGTCACATAATCAACATGTATCCCTGGACCCTGGAACCTTGATATACCCTGGACCCTGGTTGTAACGTGGAGCCCAGGTTTTCCACCCAAGCCTAGGCATGTCAGCCTGTGTGCACCTCAGATGACCCTTCACCCTTCCAGCCACATACCAGTGGCTCACATACCAGCCAGTCATTCAGAAAGTAGGTATGGAACGTATCAGATACCAGGATAGGAGCTGGAATTTCCCAGAAGTCCCTGTTGATATCTAATGTAATGAAAAACAGCTACATTGGGGGCATTTTTCAGACAAGAAAAATTGGTAGCTTATGGACATCTGTGAATGGTGCTACAACTGGAGGTCTTTTTTGTTACCTGTCTGCTGTTCCCATCACGATCTGTCACTCATGCTGTCAAATTCTCTGCACTGCTTCTGTCTGGCAGAAATCAGTTCCTGCAGCAACCCCTGGGCATCCTACCTGGAGGATCTCTATTCCTAACTTGGTGTGCTGCAGCCATCTGGTGGTTATACATGGTAATTGTATGGGCCTTGGGGCAGAGAGGCAGAGAGGGAAGGAAAAACTTTTGAAGTTGATTCTTTTCGCCATGTGGCCTTCTGGAGAGCAAATCAGACTGCAGATTTGTGAGCAGGTGCCTTACATGCCAGCAGTCTCACTGGCCCCTTATATATTGCCTCTCTCTCTCCTCCTCTCTCTCTCTCTCTCTCTCTCTCTCTCTCTCTCTCTCTCTCCTCTCTCCCTCTCGCTCTCTCTCTCTCCTCTCTCTCTCTCTCTCTCTCTCTCTCTCTCTCTCTCTCTGCTCTCTCTCTCGCTCCTCTCCTCTCGCTCTCTCTCTCTGCTGGCCAAAGAAGATGAAGTCAGATGTTCCTGCTCAGTTTCTTGGTAGGGCAGAGCCTGTGAATCCCGGGGCAGAGTAAACTGGAGGAGGTGGAGGCGTCCATAGTGATTCCCAATTCGTCCGTGGTTCTACACACACACACACACACACACACACACACACCACACACACAATTGAATAAATAATAAAAAAATAAATTAAAAAAAAGAAAGTGCAAAAAAAAAAAAAAAAAACCAAACCAAAAACAAAGGGCCCCAGAGGGCAGGAAGGGCTCTAGATCATTGGAGCCCCCCACAGTGTGTGGGAATTCAGGGATTTAGTGCTGGGGTCAGGGACAGAGGTGTGCCCCCTGAGGATTCTGGGATCAGGCCCCCCTGGTGGGGGTGTCTGGGACCCATATGTCTCTCCAGCATGGTATGGTGAGGAGTCCAGGCCAATCCGGATCCAAAGCCTGTTTCCAAAAGGACTTCTGTCATCCCCAGTGGCAAGCTTCCCTGTCACCCCGGATCCACCCCCTCTGAGTGTGGCTGTCCATCAGTGAAGACCCTGTCCAGGGGACGCTCCCTGGGCACATTCTGTGCTGGTGACGCCACTTGGCGGTTGCCACTTGGCGGTAGGCTCTCCTGGCTACCGGCTGGCTCGGTGTGTGCTCTGCTGTCCAGTCAGCTGCACCACAGTGGCATGAAGAGCTGAGGGAGTCAGCATGTGGACTGGAAAGAGGAATGGAAGGTGGGTGAATATCTGGGGCTACTGGTCTAGCTGGAGAGAGAGAGAGACAGAGAGAGAGAGAGAATCATCTCAGATCACGCTGTGGCCTGAGCGCTGGACGATGTTCATGGTTAGCTGACAGCCAGGGTGAGGAGCCCCCCACCCCAGCACCACTAACACACTGCACAACACCCCAGTGACTGGAGGCTTCGGCATTCGCACATGCAATCCTGACCCTGTGTGCTCAACACTTATGGGAAAGGCTGTTAGTGTCACCAGGCATGGAGGGTGTTGGGTAACTCCCCCCACCAAGATTCCCCCTCTGGCTGTTGATTGATGGTATTTGCAGATGAGCTAACTTCCTGGCTTGTCTCAGTGGGGCTGAGTGTTTGTTGAGTCTCGAAGAGTAAAGTTGAGCCCTCACTTCAGGGCCCCTCAGCATGTTGCATTGCACATGGGGGTTGTGTAAACTCTGCCACAGGAGCCCGGCCCAGCTGGGTCTTGGTTCTTAAAGCAGCTATAGCCGGTGCTGGGCAAGGCTCCCTGGACGAGTGCTGGCCTGCAAGCCTGAGACCTGAGTTTGAATCCCTGGTACTCAGTGAAAAGCCCTTGCTCAGCAGTAGACCCGCCCCCAGCACTGGCTGTGTAGGTGGAGACAGCTGGTTTCAGGGGCTCACTGGCCAGCCAGGTCTCAAAAAATAGGGTGGAGAGTGGAAGAGGCAGACACCTGGGGACCACTTCTGGCCTCTGTGCATATGGTCACACCTATTCGTATCCACCCACAGGAGCACACACGCATGCACCACACATAGGCACCATACACATACCCACACACCTCCACACAAACATACCACGCACAATACATACATACACACAACACAAACACCACAGGCACCACACACATATACACAAACCTCCACACACTACCACACATAATACATATACACATACACACCACACAACACACACACACAAGCCACATGAATGTACACAATCTCAGTACACACATAATATATACATGCACCGTATCACACATACACACACATACACACATAATATATACATACATGCACATATCACATACACACACACATAGCATACACATATCACACATAGCACACACACACACACATATATATATATAAAATACACATACATACATACCCTTACATATATACACCAGAGGGCACACACCACGTATACACATACACAAACATACCACATACACATACTACACTACAAATACACACACATAGCACACATGTATACTTATACACATAATACACAACACAAAAGTATGATAAGGCATAATTGTGGGGCTAGTGAGATGACTGAATGGTAAGTTGCTTACCCACAAACCTGTAACTAATTTCAATCCCTGGAAACCCACATGGTAGCAGTGAACTGACTTCCAAAAGAATTGTCCTGTGACTCCACCCATGTGCTATGGAATGCACGCATGTGCCTTCTTCTCCCCATTCCTAAATAATAAATGAGAAATATAAATCAGAAGTGAGAACAATAATGTTACACTGTGCTTTCTTATGTTGTCGTGAGTCTTTCCATTTTCTTCACTTCTACTTGCACATAATAGAGCTATAGTGTCTTGATGCACCAAGGAAAGCGATGTCCCCGTGTCACTGCAGACTTCCACTTCCTCTTCCCGGGAGGGGAGCAGCGTGGCCCGGCTTGTAGCTGGATAGGGAGTTACAAGGTGGCAATCTCCTTTACTGTTGTGTGTTTTGGAAGATTAAGCTTGCTTTATGAGGCATGTCTGGATTATGAATTGAAAAGGATGGGATTTTTGGTTAATTTCATGTGCCAGCCCAACTGGACACAGTGAGCCTGAGTTTGGGTATGTAGGCCACCACTGTTTCTTGCTTGGCATTTTTTACATGAGATCTGAGATCTGAACTCAGTACCTCTTGCTTCTGATGCAGAGTCTCAACCCATCTCTCCAGCCCTCAGCATCCCTTTTTAAGAATATTTATTCATTTATTTATGTATTTGAATGAGATAGTTAGAGAGAGAGAGAGAGACCGAGATAGAGAGAGAGGATGCATGCCATGGGGCACGGGTGAAACAGAAGACAACTTTCAGAAGTCAGTTTTCTTTCAGATTCGCAGACCCAGGAGCAGGGACGAGGACTTTTCTCCTTGTGTGCAGGGGCATCACTGATTAGTCCGCTGCAGGCCTGCAGTCTGGGTCTTTGACAAAAGTGGTTCTCAGAGCACAGGCTCAGCAGTTCAGAGGCTTAGGGTTGGGCACTGGGTCTGTGGGACCCTGAGGCACAGGATCCTCTCCAAACAAGGCAGTTCCTGAGACCACAACTGAGCTCTATAACCTGGTACCTTTCTCCATGGCTCTCTACCCAATTTTTGTCACTTCTTTTTAAATATTTTATTTCTTTATTAGAGAAGGGAGAGAGAGACAGAGGCACATGCATACATGCATGTCATGGCACAGAGGTGGAGGTCAAAGGACAAGTTTTGGAAATCGCTTCTCTCCTTCCACCATGTGGGTTCCCAGGAACTGAATGCAGGTCTTAAAGCTTGAGAACAAGTTTGAAAACCTGCTGAGTTATCTTGCCAACACCACAATCCCTACTTTTTTGAGATGGGGTCTTATGTACACTATGTGGCTGAGGATGATGTTGAAGGACGTGTGGGAAAATGGGGGTGGGGGCTGTAGAGGCCTACGGGTAACATCCTTAGGGATGGGAATCATTCTGGATTTTTGTTCTACCTCCTTACTGCTTTGCTCTGGGGTTTTCCACTTTCTGCTTTCCAGCAACAGAAATATAGGCGACCTCCATGTCTGCCAGCATTTTTACCTAAGATCTTCCAAGCAAAGACTTTACCCTGAGCATCCCTCATCGTAGAGTGCTTTTATTCCTGTGCTTACTGTGTGGTGTGGTGGGAAAGGTTTTGTGGCTTTCTTCTGTGTTTGGTGCTCAGGAATCGGTTTGGTGCTGCTCCTCGCCTTCCCAGGTTTGGGGACTTTATACAAATTGGAAGCTCAATGTGTCCTTTTGTAAAGATAGGAGCTTGAGATGTCACCGTCTGGCACATGGCACGACCAGGAGATTTTTAGAATTTATTTGTGATTGACAGAAGAATACAGTCACCCCTGGCCTTCACCCCTCCTTCTGGAGGTAACACCCCAACATCTGAAATCTCCCATTTGCACTGGCACCTGGCTGCCAGCCAGTTCTGGGGTGTTGCATCCTGAGGCCCTTTGAAAGAGGGCATGGCAGAGCCCCCAATTGGTAAGGTGGGTGTGACCATCGTTAACAGGAATGGCTTAGAGCAGGGCTGCACCTACCTCTGGGGTGGGGCCCACGCACTTGTCCTAAGGAGACCCTCTGGGGACCCCATTAGAGAAAAGCCTAGGTTTGGATGGATGAGCCACTGAAAAAATTGCCAAGAATCAGAATTGCCATGGAGTGAGTGGCGTTGTTTTGCTGAGCTGTGTTGGGAACCAGAAAAACCACAAGCAGGGGTCCATCCACTCCCACACAACCTCGGGCTTCTTTGCTTCCTCTCCAGAGGGAATCTATAGATGGGGGAGGCCGAGGCAGGGGGAGCTCAGAGTCAGTGTGGAGCTGAGTTTACACCCAGGCATGGGAGGCCCCATGTGGTTTCTGTTAACTTGATTGTGTTGTGTTTGAATGAATCCCAGGTCCTCTAGTAAGTTAGGGCAGTGCCCTGTGGCAAAGCCACGCCTGCAGTTCTAGGCAGGAAACCCACCAGGGATCCACCCCCTCCCAGCCAGGCTAAGGAATGAATGGGTGTGTGAGTGGCTGCTGTGGAGACAGTGCGGGACAAGCACTCTACTATTTTTCCTGATGTTTCAGGCCTTTGCTAACCCTGAGGACGCCCTGAGACATGGAGGTCCCCAGTACTGCCGGAGTGACCCTGACATGGAGCGCTGTCTTAGGTGAGTCCACTGAGATGGCCCTCGGGTTGTCTTCATCCACCCGTTACATTCATGTGGGAAAAAATGTGCTCATGACTTAGACAAAGTTCAGGGCTCGTGGTACTCCAGGGATGAAGGAAGGAGGATCGGAAGTTCAAGGTCAGTGTTACAGTCCACCTGCATAATTGCTGATGATAAAGGGACATCAAACAGATTAAGGGAACAAGGGGTTTATTTTTTCTTATGATTACTGGTGACAGTACTTAGTCCAACTTGAATGGAAAGCATGCACCCACACCAGGGCCAAGGGAACTGGCCACACAATTTTTACCAAATGGATGAGAGAGAGACAATCCTGACTTGCCAGACCAGCATGTCTTGTCACTTGGACACCATGATGCCAACTTCCTCAACGGGGTCTCAGTATTTTATCCATCGATTCAGGGCCTAGTCCCACCCATCATGGGTTGAGGCTTCCCCATCAGCTAGACAATTTCCTCTAGGTTTGCTCTGGGTCTAACTCAACCACTAATTTTCTACACATGTGCCTAGAGCTCAAACCCTCAACTGTCAAGTTGACACCTGTGCCCAACCATGATAGCTAGCTTTGGCTATATAGAAGGTTCCAGGCCAGCCCAGTTCCAGGCTCAGACCTGTGTCATGTGACTCTCCCCACTACACGCACACCCCCCCCCCGCCAGCTCAGGGTGGATCCTTGCCACAAGGAAAGTAAAAATAAATGTCTGGGTAAGTAGGCCATTCTTTTTCTCAGGTTTATGCCCCCTAGGCCACTTGGAACAATATTCTTTCCAATGATAGCTAAGAAAACACTAAAACCCTGGCCTCTAAGGGATTTCTGTGACTTTCCTCTCAGTCTTACAAAGGATAGGAAGAGTGGATTGGCCCAGCTTGGGGCTCACGTGTTGTCCAGAGGACATTATCTTAGAAGTGCCTTCCACCTCAGGAAATCTCGTTTAAAAACAAATCTTTTTTTTTTTTTAAAACAAATCTTATTTTTAGTTGTCTTTTATTTTTGAAATGTCGTTTCAATTTGTTTAAAGATTTTAATTTTTTGTGTGTATGGGTGTGTATGAGCCTATGGCTTCCCAAGGATGACTCTGGAATCATCCTGGATTACTCTTTGTCCTTCTGGCTTTGCTCTGGGATCTGCTAGTTTTAGCCTTCCAGGGCTGGAAGTGCAGGTTGCTTTCTATGCCTGGCGATTTTACCTGGCATTTTTCTGCTGTTACTCCAGCCCCCCAACCAAGCAATTGTGGTGGCCCACACCTGGGATCCAGGCAGTAAGATCAGGGGTTCAAGGTCTCCCTCAGTTTACTTCCTTGAGCCCAGCCTGGGTGACAGTAAGACAACCAAAGCAAAGAGCTAGCTGCATGCGGGGGTAGAGAGCACTGGGGAGGCTGAGGGAGGAGGAGGATTGCACTGAGTTCCAGGTTGGTCTGGGATACCCAGGGAGACCCTTTCTCAGCGAAACCACAACACTCCACACAGTTGGCTTCAAGAACTGGAGCAGTGTGTGAGCTTGGGTCTGTTGCTCTGTCAGCTCCAGCAAGGGGCGTGGGGGGAGCACTCCCAGAGAGGGATGCGATGTCTGTCACAGGCGTGCCATGTGCTCAGGGGTAAGACAGGGGAGAAGCAGGCACATGGCTTTCAACAGGTTCCGGTGCATCACAGGCAGAGGTGGGTGGGACAGGTGCTTCAATAGAGAAATAGAAATTCGCTGTTTTCCTTAGCCGTTGACAATAATGTGCACGCTTGTAGTTTTAAGAGTATGGCAGGGATGTGTCATAGGAAGGGAATGTCCTGCTCTGCCCTTTCTCGCAGAATTATGGTAATAAATTTTCCTTATGGACTTCATCCATCATCCATCCGTACATCCATCCATACATCCATCATTTAATGAGCGCCTACTGTATGCTAGCTGCCAGTCTGCACACTAGCAGAATTTCAGAAGCTAAACCAGGACCCAATGCAGATGACCTTTGAACACCCTCAACTCTTGCTATATTTAGAGAGGTTTGATCCCGAAGAAGGACCAGGAGCCTCCAGGCAGGAGGATTGCATTGAGTCCCAGCTGGTCTGGGCTGCCGAGTGAGACAGGTCTCCCAGCAGCCACTTGGTAGGGGTTTCCCTTGAGGGGCTCTCCCGGCCACTCACCCTCCTTAAATGTTCAGTGGCACACATAGACTGAAACCAAATGCCCAGCTGACTCTATGCCCTTTTGCCTCTTCTGCAGAGCTCACCGGAATGACATGGAGACCATCTACCCCTTCCTCTTCCTGGGCCTCCTCTACTCCTTCTTGGGGCCGCACCCTTTTGTTGCCTGGATGCACTTTCTCATCTTCATCGCCGGGCGCATGGTGCACACTGTGGCCTACCTGGGCAAGCTGCGGGCCCCCATCTGCTCGCTGGCCTATATCCTGGCCCAGCTGCCCTGCCTCTCCATGGCTTTGCAGATCATCTGCGAGGATGCCCGCCACCTGTGACGCCCAGGACACCCGGCTGCCAGCTGTCAGCTGAACTTGGGGACTCAGCGTCCTGGGTCCCTGGCCACTTTGTGTGCGTGTGCGTTACACGTGTGCTTTCATATCTTGGATCCTGGATGAAGTGGCTATTCACAACCACTCACAGATGGCTTCAGGACCTTTGTCCCACGGAAAGGAGGAAGTCACGCTGCCATCACCAAACATCATGAAGGTCTGAGACCCATCTGAGATTCTGGCCATGTCAAGAAGACATGGACCTGGACACCTGTTTCCAGAAGATTCCACATGAGTCCCAGCCATGGCCAGGGGGTCCTTATGGCTGCCTCTGTTGAACACGTGAACTGTTCAGTGCTCTGTGCTCTGAATGCTTTGGTGGACCCTCCCAGGATCGTTACAGAGGCCCTGGACCCTTAAGCTGTCCCATTGAGCTGAGTGGCCATGGGATCTTTGGGGTTGTCTCAGTGTCTGAGATTGTCTTTATGCAAATATCCACCGAGTGGGCAGCTGTGAGTGTGGGCAGGATGTCCCCAGGCCGAATCCTGGGTGGGTTTTGATCATTAAATAAAGTTTGATCTATGAAGCCCCGTGTTACCTTGAACTCCTAATCCTCCTGCTTCCTCCTCCTGAGTGCTGGCTGCCAGGATGGCCTGCCACGGCTGCCCTTTGTCTTGTGTTTCAGTGGGTGGTTTGGGCTGGGCTAGCAGAGTACGTTCTTGGTAAAACCACACACAGGCGCCTGTCTGGTTGCAAGTCACACACTCAGACCCAGCTAAGACAGCTGGCCCCTCCCTTTTGCCTGGGGCCTCTGGGCACCTGGCCAACACACCCACACACTGATATACTTTCCCCTCACACTTTCTGTTCTTCAATGGTTTTCAATGTGCGCTCTGGGATCTGCACTAGTCAGACCCCCATGCCAAATACCACCACACATCTTTTATGCCCCTGTGTGAGCTCTGCTCCAAGGTGGAGGGGTGTTTCCAGAAACTCCCAGCTTACCACAGCTGGCTCTGCTGATTGCTGGGGAGTGGATGCGCTGCCCCCTGGTGGCCACAAGAAGCGTCACTCCTGGGTGACCCCTTTCCATCTGGGGTGGGGCCAGGAAACACAGGGAGGAGTGGCCAAAGCAACCTGCTGAGACTCTGCAGGCAGCCCAGAGTGAGGGCCCGTGTCATGTGTGGGGAGCTCATGGCCTGAGGCCTGCAGGTAAGGCCTGTAGAGGGGGGCACCCCTCCCCGACTGCATCCGAGCAAAATCTGATCAGCGATGTCCCTTGGAGACAGCAGCAGAGTGAAAATCCCTGCTGGGATCTTCACATGTCTGTACTCCAGATGCAGGAAGGGGATGAAGTAGTCCATGTGGTTTCTGTCTATCAGCTCGTTGTACCATAGACCACCTGGAAGAAAGACACGTTCCTGTCCAGCCGCACCCACAGCTGGCGCTGGCCAGCATCAGCTCTTCATCTGACCTTGTCAAGTATTATAGTCACATTTCCATGTCAACCTGACAGTTGCGGACTGTTTGGGAGCAGCCGTGGAAGGTTAATGGCTGGAATGGCCCCTAAACAAGACTGCAGGTACTTGACTGATTGCTGTGGAGAACCCAGCCCATGGTGGGTGGTACTTTCCAGTGGTGGACCCTGTAATAGAAAGTGCAAGGAGGAGGGACTTGCTCTTCCATTATACCATGTCGACTTGCATTGCAGTCTACTATGCATGAACATTATTCGTCTTTAGAGCATCTGGCCTTCTTGGTTGCTGCTGCTGCTGCTGCCATCCTTGGCTGACTTGGAGCTTCACCTTTTCCATGATGTTGTTGCTGTTCCTGGTGTCTTTAGATCTGGTCTCTAGGCCTTGTTGCTGTTCTCCATTCATCGCTGACGTTGGAGCCCAACTGTTCTTCGTGGATGTTGGAAACCAGAGTCTTCAACCCTCCAAAGGAGCAAAGGCTTGAGACCTTCTCTTGATCTTTTGGGTTTGTGGAACATTCCAGCTAGGAAAGAGGCTCCTGCCGGTGGCCACCTTGAAGGACACTATTTTTATTGTGAGTTATTTTTTCATAAACTGATTGATATATACTACAGTCTATAGATTCTGTTTCTTCAGAAATCCTGACTAACAGACTTTCTGAGCCATGGCAGCCATCCCCAAAGGCTGATGAGCACCTTCTTTTCTCTCTGTTCCCTCTTCTCTCTTTCTGCCATGTGTTAGATACAACTCAATGGTTGAGGTTCAAACTTTAGGCACATTTGTAAAGAATGAGTGGTTGAACTTTGTGGTGCAACAAAAAGATCATCAGATATGACACTACCCCAGCGACCATATGAGACAGGTGTAGACATGAGAGGGAAAGTCTCTAAATGCTACAATCTGCCCTCTTGTGGGCCACGTGCACCCTGACAGATGCCCAAGCACTAATGAGTACAGACCTGCTAGAGGTGACCCAGTTGACATGTAGGGAGATGTGGAAGATGGAGGAAAACAGGCAGGAGGGGAGAGGGGAAGGGTGGAATAGGATTTACTATGGGGGTAAGTAACAGGCCACAGAGCACATCAATTCATGGTTAATACAGTTTAAGAAAAAATGAAGCTGTGCTGGAGAGATGGTTCAGGGATTAAGGCTCTGTCTTGCAAGCAGAATGTCCTAAAGTTTGGATCTCAGACCCCTTATAAAAATGCCAAATGAAAATGGCGCGACATGTACTTCTGGCCCCTGTGAGCAGAACCTGGGAAATCTCAGATCACAGCAAAAAGGAGGTGGGAGCAATCCAGGATGATTTTGAAGTCACTCTTGGTCCTCCACAGGGATGTATAACTCTCTCCCTCGATCTCTCTTTTCTTCTCTCTCACACAAACACATGAGATAAATAAAGTTTAAAAAATTTAAGAATAAAGTTAATGTAGTTAAAAAGATTATTTGGTAACTTTAAATTTTTTTTTATTTCAGCTCATACAAACTTATTAGGTACACCAGTTCCCTCCCTTCCTCCTCCTCCCCCCGTACCCCCTGCACCCCCTCCTCACTCCTCTCCCTCCCCATCCCCCAGTGCCTCCCGCCCCAATTCCCAGAGAGTCCTTTCTTGTGCATGTCTGATTTTCCTCTGGGCCCTCCTCTCCGATGACGTAAAAGGACCCAGTGGCCTTTCCCTGAACCCTTTCCCGTGTTCCCCTTAGGTATAGGAACACTGTTGTGGCTGCCAATCCTTTACCTCCAAGGTTCTTGGTGCCTTTAGCAGATGCTAGACTTTGTGAGGTCCACAGTGGGTTGGACAATGTGCAGGGCATGCAAAGTCCAATTATGATTTCTTCAGCCCTAACTAGTATAGAGTATCTTATATATCATTGCTCCTCCCATCCTTTTGCTCTTACACTCTTACCGCCCCCTTTTCCGCAAATTTCCCTGAGCTTCAAGATGGGGAGAGACTAAGCTAGCCTAGTTCTAGGTGGTTGATATAGAGTCTCTGAAATTCTGGATTGTGGTTTGTTGATTTTCTTGGCAGTTTTGCTGCTCCTGCAATGCCCTTCACTCCATCCTGGTGGGCATTGTATGTTACCCCCTGGCCAGAGACAAAAAGCTGTTAGAGTCGTGTGCTAAAAGCACATTCAAAGGTAGATGTAATAAAAGTGGGAAACCATACTAAGGGAGGGGTCTATCACCCATTTGCAAAATGGTTACTTTTTATCTGCCAGACTTTATGCCCTCCTCTTCCGGTGAGATCACACACCCTCAGTAGTAAATGATCAGGAACAAAAGTCTGTGAACTTAATCAGATGTCTCATTACTTATTTGGGTCCTTGGTGGAGGCCTATTTTCCCTGCTGTAACATGGTCCCTTCTCTCCTTGTTTCTGGTGTGGCCCTCCTACCCCATCCCACCTGTTCATAATCCTTGGAATTACTGTCTCTAGGTGGGCTGGGTGGGTTTGGTACTAGGAGCCACCTATTAGGGAGTACATACGGCGCTTAATTTTCTGGGTCTGGGATACTTCACTTAATATAATTGTTTCTAATGACATCCATTTCCCGGCAAATTCCAGTAATTCATCATTTTTGATGGCTGAGTAGTACTCCATTGTATAGATGTACCACAGTTTCCTTATCCACTCGTCAACTGTTGGACATTTGGGCTGATTCCATGACTTTGCTATTGTAAACAGTGCTGCTATGAACATGGTCGTGCTTGTGCTATCGAGGTGAACCTCTGCTGTACGGGGGGTTATTCCCAAAAGTGGAATAGCAGGGTCATATGGCATTTCAATCTTTAATTTCTTTAAGAATCTCCAGACGGCTCGCCAGAGTGGCTGTATGAGCCTGCATTCCCACCAACAATGTAGGAGAGTTCCCCTCTCTCCACATCCTCTCCAACATTTGTTGTTGTTTGAATTGTGGATTTTTGCCATCCTGACCGGGGTGAGATGATATCTCAGGGAAGTTTTGATTTGCATTTCCCTGATGGCTAAGGAAGTGGAGCATTTTTTCAGATATTTGTTAGACATTTTAATTTCATCCCTGGTAAAGTTTCTTTTAAGTTCCAGGGCCCATTTTTTAATTGGACCATTGGTTTCCTTGGTGTTTAGTTTTCTAAGTTCTTTGTGCACTCTGGACAGCAGAGTTCTATCAGATGTGTGGTTAGTGAAGATTTTCTCCCATTCTGTGGGTTGCCTTTGAGCTCGTGTTATAATCTCTTTATCTGAACAGAAGCTCTTTAATTTCACAAGATCCCAACTGTTGAGAGTTGGTAGCAGTGACTGTGCCATTGGATGTCTGTTTAGGAACTGTTGGCCTAGCCCAATCAGCTCGAGGGAGTTCCCTATCCTTTCAACTATGGTTTTTATAGTCTCTGGCCTGATATCAAGGTCCTTGATCCATTTGGAATTAAGTCTTGTACATGGTGACAAGTACGGGTCCAGTTTTAATCTTCTACATGTGGAGATCCAGTTTTGCCAGCACCATTTGTTGAAGATGCTGTTCTTTTTCCATTGGATTCTTTGGGCCCTTTGTCAAAGACCAAATGGCTGTAACTTTGTGGGCTTATATCTGGGTCTTCAATCCTTATCCATTGATCTGTGTGTCTATTTTGGAGCCAGTACCAGGCTGTCTTTATAACTATGGATTTGTAGTATAGACTAAGGTTTGGTATGGCAATACCTCCAGCTGTGTTTTTGTTACTCAGGATTGTTTTTGCTATCCTGGGTCTTTTGTGCCTCCATATGAACTTTGAGATTTTTTGGTCAACTTCTTTGAAGAATTGCTTTGGGATTTTGATTGGTATAGCATTGAATCTGGATATTGCCTTTGGTAGGATGGTCATTTTTATGATGTTGATTCTGCCAATCCAGGAACAAGGGAGGTCTTTCCACCTTCTGGTGTCTTCTGCTATTTCTTTCTTTAGGGTTTTAAAGTTTTCATTGTAAAGGTCTTTTACCTCCTTAGTTAGGTTTATACCAAGGTATTTCATTTTTTTAGGGGCTATAGTAAATGGGATTGTTTCTCTCAAGGCTTTTTCACTTCTTTCATTCTGGGCATATAGGAAGGCCTCTGATTTTTGCACATTTATTTTGTATCCTGCCACCCTGCTGAACTTCTCAATTAGTTCCAGGAGCTTCCTGGTGGAGTTTTTGGGATCACTCAGGTATAAGATCATGTCATCTGCAAATAGGGATAGCTTGACTTCTTCCTTGCCGATTTGAATCCCTCTTATGTCCCTTTCTTGTCTTATGGCTTCAGCTAAGACTTCAAGTACAATATTGAATAGAAGTGGTGAGAGTGGACAGCCTTGTCTAGTTCCTGATCGAAGTGGGAATGCTTCCAATTGTTCCCCATTGAGCATAATCTTGCTGTGGGCTTGTTGTATATAGCTTTTATTATATTGATAAAGGTTCCTTCCATTCCCACTGTCTCTAGCGTTTTGATCATAAAAGGCTGTTGGATCTTGTCAAAAGCTTTTTCTGCATCTATCGAGAGTATCATGTGGTCTTGGTCTTTGGACTGGTTTACATGATGAATTACATTTATTGATTTGCGTATGTTGAACCAACCTTGTGTGCCGGGGATGAAGCCTACTTGGTCCCCGTGAATGATCTTTTTAATATGTTTTTGAATCTGATTTGCTAAGACTTTGTTGAGAATCTTTGCGTCTGTGTTCATCAGGGAGATCGGCCTATAGTTTTCTTTGTTAAGTGAATCTTTATTAGGTTTTGGGATTAAAACGATATTAGCTTCATAGAAGGAATTTGGTATGTTCCTTCCTTTGCTATTTGATGGAACAGTTTAAGGAGTATTGGTGTTATTAACTCCTTAAATGTCTGGTAGAACTCTGTGCTGAATCCATCTGGTCCAGGACATTTTTTGGTGGGAAGATTCGAGATTACTTCCTCAATTTCCTAATATGTTATAGGACTATTTAAATAATTCACAACTTCCTGATTCAATTTAGGTAAGTTGTGTTTACTTAGAAATTCATCTATCTCTTTTGTGTTGTCAAACTTCACAGAGTATAAGTTTTTGAAATATGATGTTATAATTCTCTGGATTTCTTGAGTATCAGTAGTGATAACTCCATGTTCATTTCTAATTTTATTAATTTGGGTTTTCTCTCTCTTGCTTTTGGTTAGTTTAGCTAGGGGTGTATCAATCTTGTTGATTTTTTCAAAGAACCAGCTTTTTGACTGGTTGATTTTTTCTATCGTTTTCTTAATCTCGATTTCAGATATTTCTCCCCTTATTTTGCTAATCTCCTCTCTTCTACTACTTTTGGGATCAGATTGCTCTAGTTTCTCTAAAGCTTTAATCTGCATTGTTAAGTTGTTTATTTCTGATGTTTCCATTTTTTTGACGTAGGCATTAAGAGCTATGAACTTACCTCTTAGGACAGCTTTCATTGTGTCCCAGAGATTTTGGTAAGTTGTATTTTCGTTATCATTCACTATCAGGAAATTTTGAATTTTCTTTTCAATTTCTTCCTGAATCCAGTTCTCATTCAGCATCATAGTGTTAAGTTTCCAGGAGTTAGTGTATTTTCTCTTGTTTGATGTGTTGTGGATGTCCAGCTTTAGGCCGTGGTGGTCTGATAGGGCACAGGTTAGAATTTCAACTTTCTTGTATATGTGTAGATTCATTTTGTGGCCCAATATATGATCTATTTTGGAGAAAGTTCCGTGTGCTGCTGAGAAAAATGTGTATTCTTTGGTGCGTGGGTGAAAAGTTCGATAGAGATCTGTAAGGTCCATTTCTTTTAGGGTTTCATTAAGTTCCAAAGTGTCTCTGTTAAGCTTTTGACCTGTTGATCTATCCCATGTTGAGAGGGCGGTGTTGAAGTCCCTAAGAATTATCGTTTGGGGGTTGAGTTCTTGCTTTAGACACTGTAGGGTTTTCTTAATGAATGTGGAGGGGCCCGTATTGGGTGCATATATGTTCAGTATTGTGAAGTCTTCCTGGTGAATTGTACCTGTGACTAAAATGTAGTATCCATCCGTGTCTCTTATAATTTTCTTTGGTTTGAAATCCACTTTGTCTGATAGCATAATGGCTACCCCTGCCTGTTTTCTGCTTCCATTTACTTGTAGAATTGTTGAGCAGCCTTTTATTTTTAGAGCGTGCCTATCTTTTGTGGTGAGATGGGTTTCCTGCAGGCAGCAGATTGATGGATTGTGATTTTTAATCCAAGTTTGTAATCTGTGTCTCTTGATCGGTGAATTAAGTCCATTAACATTTAGGGTTATAATGGAGAAACTATTAATTCCAGACATTTATTATGTTTAGTAGCTTTTATAAGTATATTGCTTCACTTTTAATGGTGTTATATTTGCCTTCTCTTCTCCTGGATATGCCTGTTTTTTTCTTCACGCTTGAGTATCATTTCTAGCATTTTTTGAAGGCCTGGTTTGGTGGACATGTATCCCTTCAAGTTGTCTTTGTGCTGGAAAATTTTTCTTTCTCCCTCGATCATGACAGATAGTTTTGCATGGTAAATCAGCCTAGGTTCACATTTTTGCTCATTCAATACTTGAGGTATGTCTCTCCAAGTTCTTCTTGCTTTTAGTGTTTCCATTGAGAAGTCATTTGTTATTTTAATAGGTTTACCTTTAAAAGTGACTTGTTTTTTCTCCCTTGAAGCTCTCAGCACCAGTTCTTTATCTTGAATGTGGAGTGTTTTAACTATTATTTGCCGTGGCGTGCTTCTATTTTGGTCGTATCTGTTTGGGGTGCGGAATGCCTCTTGTATATGGATGGGCCTCTCTTTTTTTAGATGAGGAATGTTTTCCTTGATGATCGTTTGAAAAATTTCCTCAGGGGTGGTATTTTGAGATTCTTGCTCTGGTATTCCATGAATACGCATGTTAGGCTTCTTCAGGGTGTCCCATATCTCTTGGATATTTCTCTCAAGTATCTTTTTGGCTTTAACAACCTCTTCCATTGAGCTGGTTAGTACTCCCACTTTGTCTTCAAGATCTGAGATTCTATTTTCTGCCTCATTTGTTCTGCTGATAAGACTCTCTGTCGAGTTTTGGGTTGAAGATAACTTATCTCTTAGTTCAATTTTAAACTCTGCCTGAGACTGTTTTACCTGCTCTATACCTATTTTTGTTTCTTGAACTGTTTTTCTCAACTCCTCCAGGTTCCTCTTGTGTTCCTGTTCAAAGTGGTTGACACGGTTATTTAACTCTTCTCGGATTTCCTCTTTCATATTATTAATCATGGTAATGATCATACTCTGAAAGTCGTTATGTTGGGTCTGGCTTTCATGGCTATTTTCTATGGATTTGTTCTGGTCACAATCCATCGTTATGGGATTGATTCTTTTGGTGGGAGATTGTTCTTGGGGTTTGTTTCTCGTGGATCTGCACTTTGACTTGTACATTGTTGTTTTGTTTTTTAGAACCTTTCAGTTTCTGTGTGTTTTTCACTGAACCGATGTAGTTGGTATTGTTACACCTGCCAGTTGTTACTAGTGCTTGCCTTGGATTGGGTATGTTTGTGTATTGGTATTGTTATATCCTAGATGAGACTACTAGGATGTTAGTACATCAGTTAAGTAACCAGGGGATGAATATAAGTATGGTAGTGCACTTTTACAATCTAGTGTCTTGGTGAAATGTGAGGGTGGGTCGTGTACTCCCTGGAGTTGTATGTTTTTGGGGTGGCTGTATGAGGAAGCTGACCTACAACATTGATACTAGAAAGGATCAGTAAGGTGAAAGAAAAGAAAAAGAGAAAGAAAAAAGAAAAAAAAAAGGTTTACTTATCTTTAGGCTGGATGTGAAGAGTCTCGCATGTGATACAATGGTTGTAGTGAAGTCCAGATGTATGGCCTGTGTTCTCTTTGTTCCTTAGAGTTTTGCTTGAGTTTCCTTTGTACTCTATTGAATTCTGAGTAGCAGTGTGACTTCCGTGGACCACGTGCGTAGGTCCCCGGTGGGCCAGAGAGGCAGAGGGTCTGATGTTGATGGCAGAATTCTTCACCTGCGACCTGAGGGGGGGCAGAGGGGCGTGGGGGCGGGAGGGCACAAGGGGCTGGTGTCCGGGGCGGGGCCCCGGAGGCTGAGCCGGCGGCCACGCACGGGTGCTGCTGTCCGGGCTGCTTGGCTCCGGGTTGGGGGGCGGGGCTGGGAGGAGCTCTCTCTCACCTGGGCTCTGGTTCCGGTTCGGCGCGGAGAGGGGGCTGGGGGCAAAGCCGGCAGCCCTGCGCGTGGGTGCTGCTGGCCGGGCGGCTCGGCTCCGGGGTGGGGGGCCGAAAGACACTATTTTTTTTGTGAGTTATTTTTTCATAAACTGATTGATGTATACTACAGTCTATAGATTGTTTCTTCAGAGAACCCTGTTTAATACAGACTTTCTGAGCCATGGCAGCCGTCCCCAAAGGCTGATGAACACCTTCTTTGCTCGCTGTTCCCTCTTCTCTCTTTCTGCCATGTGTTAGATACAACTCAATGGTTGAGGTTCAAACTTTAGGCACATTTGTAAAGAATGAGTGGTTGAACTTTGTAGTGGAACAAAAGATCCCATCAGACATGACACTACTCCAGACATCGTATGAGACAGGTGTAGAAATGAGAGGGGGAGTCTCTAAATGCTACAATCTGCCCTCTGGTGCCTGACAGGTGCCCAAACACTAATGAGTGCAGACCTCCTAGAGGTGACCCAGTTGACATGTAAGGAGACGTGGGAGATGGAGGAAAACAGGCAGGAGGGGAGAGGAGAAGGTTGGGATAGGATGCAATATGGAGGTAAGTAACAGGCCACAGAACACATCAATTCATCGTTAATACAGTTTAAGAATAAATGAAGCTGTGCTGGAGAGATGATTCAGGGGTTAAAGCTCTGTCATGCAAGCAGTACATTCTGAGTTTGGATCTCAGGCCCCTTATGAAAATGCCAAGTGAAAATGACACTGCCCTGTACTTCTGGCCCTTGTGGGCAGAACCAGGGAAATCTCAGAGCAAAGCAAAAAGGAGGTAGGAGCAATGTAGGATGATTTTGAAGTCACCCTTGGTCTTCCACAGGGATGTATAGCTCTCTCCATCTATCTCTCTTTTTCTCTCTCTCACACACAAACACATGAGATAAAGTTTAAAAAATTTAAGAATAAAGTTAATATAGTTAAAAGTCTTTAACTTATTCTGATTGAATACACTTTACATCAGACCAGCAATTCCCTTTTCTTAAAAGATTCATTGATTCATTGATTGATTGTGTGTGTGTGTGTCTGTGTGTATCAGAGAGCACTAAGTGTGCCTGTGGAGGCTTAGGCCCTGTGTTAGAACAAGTTCCTCACCACAAACTGAGTCTCCAGCCCACCCCTCTTCTTATTTCTATTTTGAGACAGAGTCACAGTACACTGCCCAGGCTGTACTTGACCTTGATTCTCCTGCCTCAGCCTCCTGGGCAGCTGAGATGACAGACCTGGACCATCAGGTTCAAAGACTGTAACCCTTCTTCATTCCTTTCCCTTCACTGAGCTGTGCTGTGTTGAACTGAAAAATCAACCATTTTATTGAGACAGAGTCTCACGCTGTTTCCCTGGCTGGCCTGGAAGAAACTAGAGAGCCCAGAGTACCCTTAGACTTGCAGAATCCTCCTGCCTCCAACAATCAATATTTTCTTTTTTTTATTTATGAAACAGAAAGTACACGTGTGCATACATGGCACATGCACAGAGGTCAGAGGACAACTTCTCTTCTCCCATATGGGACTCAGGACTCCAGGTTTCCATGCAGGTACCATATCAAATGAGCTATCTTGTCAACCCAAGCTTATCCTTTTTAAAATGAGCAATGCAATGTCATGTAACAGTGTGTACATTGTCACTGTTGACCTGCATCATTTCCAATAAAATCATGACCACACAGCTTATGGAAACAAGGGATTTTATTTTACCTTATGACTGTCAGTTTACAGTTTTTGTGTGTGTGTGTGTGTGTGTGTGTGTGTTAGAAGTTAGAAGGCACTATATTGTCCTGTATAGGCCCAAAGGAGGTGACTTTGGGAATCATCCTGGGTTTCTTCTTCCTCCTTTTTGCTTACTTTGAGATTTCCCAGGCTCTACCTTAAAGGACCAGATATGTAGACCAACACCCATTTCCATTTCCACCATTCCATTTTTAATGTAGATCTGGTATCCAAACAGGTCCTTCTGCTTGAAAGGCAGAGTGTTAACCTCTGAGTCATCGCTCCAGCTCTAGTTACAGTTCTTAATCTAGCTTGCTAGGAAAGTCCACGTCAACACCAAGGACCAAGGGAACTGGGCACACTATATCCACAGGACCACCGAGACAGGGGCAAACTTTCCTTGCCAGACAGCATATCTCTCCACATAGGCTGGAGATACCAGTTACTTAATCAGATGATTCCATCTTATTTGTCTGCCCAGGAAATGGTCCTACCCAAGGTAGTCTGGGCCCTCCCCAGCAATCAGACAACCTTCTGCAAACTTAGTCAAGTCTCACCTCAATTACTAATTCTTTATAAATATGCCCAGAACAGTAAATTTCAGTTGCCAAGTTGACACCAGTAGCTATTTACCACATGCACTGTATTAAAAAATTGTATTCCCAGCACAATTTTTGTTTGTTTTGAGAACAGTTTTGTAGTCCAAACCCACAGAAGTCCTCCACCACTCAGCCTCTGGAGTACTAGGGTTACAGAGTGAAACACTACACCCAACTCCAAAAGTCTTCATCCTACAAATAACATCCCATTAACCAATGACATCCCCTTTCCTCCTGCTCAACTCATCCATCAATAGATGAATGTGTCCCTTCATATCACATTTTTATGCCATCTCATAATTTTTTGTTTTGATTTTTTGGGGGGTGTTCGAAACAGCGTCTCACTGAGTTGGTTGAGGATATTAGCTTATCTTAAAGTATACTTCAAGACTCAAGCAAGTCCTTTTGAGAAATTTTGTAATTCTGAGGCCTCTTAGGTGTGGTGCCATGAGTTTGAATTACCAGTACCTGGGAGGCAGGCAAAGAAAGACCATGAGTTCAAAGCTAGTCTGGGCAATTTACCAAGACCCTGTCTCTGAACAAGAGAGAAGAGGGAGAAAGAGAGAAACAGGAGAAAAAGAGAGAAGGAGGAAGAAAGAGAGAGAGAAAGGAAGGAAGGAAGGAAGGAAGGAAGGAAGGAAGGAAGGAAGGAAGGAAGGAAGGAAAGGTAAGTAAGCAGGAAAGGCATCTTGTTTAAAAAAAAAAAAAAGAACTGGAGACCTGAATTCCAAGACCAACATGGTAGAAAGTGAGAACTGACTTCTGAAAGTTGTCCTCTGATCTCCACCTATGCACCTATGCATGCATTTTCTGTGTGTGTGTGTGTGTGTGTGTGTGTGTGTGTAAAGAGAGAGCTAGACAGACAGACAGATCACACACACAGTCTCCTGGAGCCCAGGCAAACGATGCTGGATCCATAGCTAGGGAATGACCTTGTACTGCTGACCCATCTGCTTCCATCTCCCAAGTGCTGGGATTACAGGCAGCCCTACCAACTCTTACCAGGAACGTTACTTCCTCAAGTCATTAGACTTAAAGGCCTTCCACCTTGGTCTATCTGGCCTCCCTGAATGGACACAGAAGTAATAGCACCTCTGCTGTTAAACCCAACTGCTGTCTGGAGCTAGACCACAAAGTAAGGAAAACATACATTCTGGTTTTTTATTAGAAATACACAGAGACACTGTCCAAGTCAAACTCTCTCTCCTTTTATTTTAATATTTTATTGAGAGAGAGAGGCATATGCATGTCATGGTGCACAGGCAGAGATCAGAGGACAACTTTCAGAAGTCAGTCCTGTTTCCACTAGGTGGGCTTCCAGAAATGGAACTCAGGATGTCAGGATTGCAAGCAGTCAATTTACCACTGACACCTCAGCCATCTCACTGTTCTCTTTTCAGTGTGTGTGTGTGTGTGTGTGTGTGTGTGTGTGTGTGTGTGTGTGTATGCCTGTGACTTGGAAATCATCCTGCATGACTCTACCTCCTTATTATTTTGTTTTGGAGTTTCACCAAGCTTCACTTTCCAGGGTCAGAAGTTCAGACCACCTCCACTTCTGCCTGGCGTTTTTTACTGGGATCTTGAATCTGAACTGAGGTCCTTCTGCTTTCAAGGCCAAAGCTTAACCCCTGAACCATCTCTAGCCCCTTTTTATTGATTGATTTATATATTTATTTATATATTTTTTATTTATTTATGAGGCAAAGTAATTTACATAGCCCAAGCCACAAACTCTTTTTCCTCATCTGTAAATTGGCAATGTTGAGAATTACATTGGGATATGCAGGTACTTGGAACAAACCCAGACCCACATGAAGGGCGCTGTTATTTTGGGTATGAGCCTGCAGGTGCAGAGACCCATCACCAGCCCATTTCCCCCCATCAGGTGCACACAGTCACCTGGGCTTCTTCCCAAAATGCAGATTTGTGGTTGAAGGTGTAGTTCATCTGGACGAGTACACTTGCCAAGAATGCACGCAGAATCACACCCACAGGACACGTTTACACACACCTGTGATCCTAGCCTTGGAAGGTACAGACAAAAGGATCAAATTGACTTGTGTGGAGTATTTTGTATATCACTGGTCCTTCCCATCTTTAGGCTCTTACAATCTTGCCGCCCCCTCTTCCCCAAGGTTCCCTGAGCTTTATTATTTTTTTAATTATTTTTTTATTAAAATGTGATTATACATTTTAAATTTTTTTACCAGTTCCCTCCCTCCCCCCTCCTCCCCCCGAATCCCCTCCTCCCCCTCCTCTCCCTCCCCTTCCCCCAGTGCCTCCCCCCCAAATCCCAGAGAGTCCTTTATTGTGTACGCCTGGACTCTCCACGGGTCCTCCTCTCCGATGACATATAAGGACCCAGTGGCATTTCCATAAGCCCTTTCTCTTGTTCCCCTTAAGCATAAGAGCACTACTATGGCTGTCAATCCCTTGCCTCCAGGGATCTCGGTGCCCTTAACAGATGCTAGACTTTATGAGGGCAACAGTGCGCTGGACATTGCGCAGGGCATGCAAAGTTCCATTATGATTGCTTTGGCCCCAACTATTGTTGAGAATCTTGCAAATCGTTGCTCCTCCCATCCTTTTGCTCTTACATTCTTACCGCCCCCTCTTCCGCAAATGTCCCTGAGCTCAGGATGGGGAGAGATTAGGCTGTCCTAGTTCTATGTGATTGATATAGAGTCTCTGAAGTTCTGGATTGTGGTTTGTTGATTTTCTTTTGCAGTTTTTCTGCTCCCGCAATTCCCTTCACTCCATTCTGCTGGGCACTGTATGTCACCCCCTGGCCAGAGACAAAAAGCTGTTAAACTGGAGTCTTGTTATAATAGCACATTCAAGGGCAGATGTAATAAAAGTGGGAAACCTCAGTGAAGGAGGGGCCTATCACCCATTTGTAAAATGATTACTTTTTATCTGCTAGACTATATGCCCTCCTCTTCTGGTGAGATCAGGAAAGAAGGTCTGTGAACTTACCAGGTTTCTCATTACTTACTTGCAGACCTTGATGGAGGCCTATTTTCTCTGCTGTAACATGGTCCCCTCTCTCCTTGTTTCTGGAGTGGCCCTCCTACCCCATCTCTCTTGTTCATAATCCTTACAATTACCGTATTACATAGATTTACCCTTGAGTGTCTCAATGTGGGCTGGGTGAGTTTGGGTACTAGGAGCCACCTATTAGGGAAGTACATACGCCGCTTAACTTTATGGGATTGGGATACTTCACTTAATATAATTGTTCTAATGACATCCATTTCCCAGCAAATTCCAGTAATTCATCATTTTTGATGGCTGAGTCGTACTCCATTGTATAGATGTACCAGTTTCCTTATCCACTCCTCAACTGTTGGACATTTAGGTTGATTCATGACTTTGCTGTTGTAAACAGTGCTGCTATGAACATGGTCAAGCTTGTGCTATCGAGGCGAACCTCAGCTGCATGGGGGGTTATTTCCAAAAGTGGGATAGCAGGGTCATATGGCATTTCAATCTTTAATTTCTTTAAGAATCTCCAGACGGCTCGCCAGAGTCGCTGTATGAGCTGCATTCCCACCAGCAATGTAGGAGAGTTCCCCTCTCTCCACATCCTCTCCAGCATTTGTCGTTGTTTGTATTGTGGATTTTTGCCATCCTGACCGGGGTGAGATGATATCTCAGGGAAGTTTTGATTTGCATTTCCCTGATGGCGAAGGAAGCGGAGCATTTTTTAAGATATTTGTTAGACATTTTAATTTCATCCCTGGTAAGTTTCTTTAAAGTTCCAGGGCCCATTTTTTAATTGGGCCATGTTTTCCTTGGAGTTTAGTTTTCTAAGTTCTTTGTGCACTCTGGATAGCAGACCTCTGTCTGATATGTGGTTAGTGAAGATTTTCTCCCATTCTGTGGGTTGCCTTTGAGCTCGTGTTACAATCTCTTTATCTGAACAGAAAGCTCTTTAATTTCACAAGATCCCAACTGTTGAGAGTTGGTAGCAGTGACTGTGCCATTGGATGTCTGTTTAGGAAATGTTGGCCTAGCCCAATCAGCTCGAGAGAGTTCCCTATCCTTTCAAATATGGTTTTTAAAGTCTCTGGCCTTAAATCAAGGACCATTTGGAATTAAGTCTTGTACATGGTGACAAGTATGGGTCCAGCTTTAATCTTCTGCATGTGGAGATCCAGTTTTGCCAGCACCATTTGTTAAAGATGCTGTACTTTTTCCATTGGATTTTTTGGGCCCCTGTGTCAAAGACCAAATGGCTGTATTTTTGTGGGCTTATATCTGGGTCTTCAACCCTTATCCATTGATCTGTGTGTCTATTTTGGAGCCAGTACCAGGCAGTTTTATAACTATGGATTTGTAGTATAGACTAAGGTTTGGTATAGTAATACCTCCAGCAGTGTTTTTGTTACTCAGGATTGTCTTTGCTATCCTGGGTCTTTTGTGCCGCTATATGAATACTGAGATTATTGGTCAACTTCTTTAAAGAACTGCTTTGGGATTTTAATTGGTACAGCATTGAATTTGTATATTGCCTTGGTAGGATGGTCATTTTTACAATGTTGATTATTACCAATCCAGGAACATGGGAGGTCTTTCCACCTTCTGGTGTCTTCTGCAATTTCTTTCTTTAGGGTTTTAAAGTTTCATTGTAAGGTCTTTTACCTCCTTGGTTAGGTTTATACCAAAGTATCTCATTTTTTTAGGGGCTATAGTAAATGGGATTGTTTCTCTCAAGGCTTTTTTCACTTCTTTCATTCTGGGCATATAGGAAGGCCTCTGATTTTTGCACATTTATTTTGTATCCTGCCCCCTGCTGAACTTCTCAATGAGTTCCAGGAGCTTCCTGGTGGAATTTTTGGGATCACTCAGGTATAAGATCATGTCATCTACAAATAGGGATAGCTTGACTTCTTCCTTGCCGATTTGAATCCCTCTTATGTCCCTTTCTTGTCCTTATGGCTTCAGCTAAGACTTCAAGTACAATATTGAATAGAAATGGTGAGAGTGGACAGCCTTGTCTAGTTCCTGATTGAAGTGGGAATGCTTCCAATTCTTCCCATTGAGCATTCCGCGCAGGTGCTCCACTAGCTCGGGGAAGCCAATTTCCGCCAGAGCATCCGCCACCACAGGCAGAGAAGAGATTTTCTTCAATGTCTTTCACAGCTTCTGGGGTTCCTGACTGCATGTCAGGCTCTCCCTCAGTCTTCCGAGGGTTTTCCGCTGGTGCCACAGGCTCTGCCTCCATGTTCTCGGTAGCAGGGAAATGAATGATCGGTGGCTCCCTGGGATAGATAGCCAGGCTGAGCCCTGCAAAAATATTACCGGGAGATAAGCACGGATGAGAACTTACACACAGTAAGGATAATGAGTAGCTGACAGAAATGCTTTTGCTAATCAGAACTACTGCCATTTCCAGCTGCTCTATCAAGCTTGCTTGCTATGCAGAAATAAGACTACATGTTGTCACCTACTGCATGTTGTTGCTGTACAGATATGAGACAGTACATACAGCATGCAATGCACAACTTTCTTTTTTTAATTTATTTATTCAATTGTGCGTGTGTGCATGTGTGTGTGTGTGTGTGTGTCTGTGTGTGTGTGTGTGTGTGCTGTGTGTAGAACCACAGGCAATTTTGGGAGCCACCATGGACTGCCTCTACCTCTTCCTTGTTTACTCTGCCCCGGGCTTCACAGGCTCTGCCCTATTAGGACCAGGAACGCAGGCCGCCCCCGTTTTAGCCGGCGTCTATATATGGGGTCTAAGATCCAGACTCAGAATCTTCCACATGCAAGGCAGAGGCTTAACCCCTGAGCCACCTCTCCAGCCCCTGATACAACTTTCTGTAAAAGTTACTCTTTTCTGTTGCTGTGGGATCGTCTCCAAACTCAAAGATACTTCAAGGGAGAAGGATTTGTTCAACTTCTGGTTCCATTGGAGAGTTATAGTCCATCATGGCAGAAAAGGTTTGGATGGCTGGCAAATCTGGCAGAAGTCTAAGTTTCTGCAGACTTGATTGAGGTTGAGCCATGCCTTATATTTTATTTTTGTTTTCATGGGTATAAACAACACCTTCTTTCTGATTCATAGCTTAGCTTTCTTTCCCGTAGCCTAGTAGGATTTTTCACCACACACCTTGAGAACATATCAGAGGTGTTTTCCAATCGACTCTTTTTTATTTTATTATTTTTCGCGAATCGCATAAGCTTAATGGTTGCCCTGGTCTCCTACTCCCCCCCACCCTTCCCCAGTCTCCCTTGCCCCCTTCCCCATTTCCCTTCCTTTCACCCCCCTCCCTCTCCTTCTCCCAGTGCTTCCCTCTCCCCCCTCCCATTTCCTGCAGCATCCTTTTGTGGGAATGTCAAACTTTCCTGAATCCACCACTCTAGTGAGGTGTCTGGACCCTGTGGCCTTGCCCAGGACCCTTTCTTGGGCTCCCCTTATTTTTTTTTTAATTTTTTTTATTATTATTAATTCAACTGTGTGCATATGTGTGTGTATGTGCGCGCGCACATGTGTGTGTGTGTGTGTGTGTGTGTGTGTGTGTGTGTGTGTGTATGTGTAGAACCACGGACGAATTCGTGAACCACCATGGATTCACAGGCTCCGCCCTACCAGGACCAGAAGCGCAGGCCGCCCCCGCTTCCGCCTGGCGTCTATACATGGGATCTGGGATCCGAACTCAGGACCTTCCGCCTGCAAGGCGGAGGCTTAACCCCTGAGCCACCTCTCAGCCCTTGGGCTCCCCTTATTATGGTAACACTATCATGACTGTTAGTCCCCTGCCTCTGAAGGTCCTAGTGCCAGTGATCCCTGCTAGACTTTGGGGGGGTCATTGACATGCCAGTCATTGTGCAGGTCATGCGAAGTCCGATTATGGGACTGCGGCCCTAACTCGTGTGGAGTATCTTGCATATCGTTTGTCCTCCCCATCTTCTGGCTCTTAAAAACTTGGCGCCCTCTCTACTTCAAGTTTCCCTGAATTTTCGGATGGGGAGAGTCCGGTCAACTCTTTTATATAATTGTTCACTGCCTGTGCTCTGGGTGAATGGAGGAGAGGTGGCAGTGCATTCTAACGCCAAAAGAAAGGCCCCTTTGTCCAGGAGAGTCCTACGGCCCTGTGTTCGTTAAGGTTCTCTATCTAACTCAGTGTAGTTCACAGTGGTATCCAAGTGCTATGGAGGCACAGAGTGGAAGGCATCTTTGCAAGTCGATCTGGCACTGCTGATGCACAGAGTTGTGGGAGGCACTATCCTGGTGGCCTCAGAGCTGTTGAAGAGTCCAGCAGAGTCCCAGGCAAAGTCCAGCCTCTCCCTTAGGCATGTCTCTGCAAGGAGTTCACTTCGGTAAATGGCCTTCCTGTAGTCTCTGAGGGTCTTGGCCATGAATGGAACCACTTCTTAGGGGCAAGATTCCCCCTCCCAGGGAGACAGCACTTGTGTTGTGGGGTCCAGTAGGGGCTAATGCAGCCTCACAAGGAGAGGAGCACCCCCACGCCACAGAACAAAGCCACCTCCCAACCAAACCCACCCCACCCCGACCCATTTCACCTACA
>JALPQD010000909.1:243235-272457 GCA_023101885.1 Typhlomys cinereus | reverse complement strand
GCCTCTTTGAAATGATGTGTTTTTTCTCCCACCTCTGACCACCTTTCTGTTGCCATCTTGTCCTGGTCCTCCTGATCATCAAGATGTACTGTGGCTGTCATCAGGGGCCAAGTGAGGTTGAGGAAGAAGGTAGGTATTCCGGGGTGGGCATGATGGGGGGCTGCTCATAGCCAGAAGGGAAGTCTGAGGACCTAAAGACGCACAGCCCAAGCGTGTGGGAGCCTTGTGCGACCCAGAGGCCTCCAGCGTTCTGAAATCCTGCAGATTGCTCCCTGGGCCAGAGCTCTGGCATCCTCCTCCCTCCTGGTGCGCCCTGCCAAGCACCTGCCTCCAGGAGACCTGCTGTGGTCCAGAGAGGGGGCGGGAACCCTAGGCACCCCAAGCCTTCTGACAGGCATGTTTCAGTCAGTGAGATCTCATATCTGGGCTGAGTAGAAATTCCACCTCGTCGTGAGTGCGCAGAACCCACGTACGCCCAGATCCATGTGGGACCCCTGGATGTTCACAATGGGCAGGCCCCTCCCCACCGCTCCTGCCCCCACTCGCATCCCAGGTCCTACATGAGGACCCACAGTAAATAGGCCCTGAATGAATCTCTAGGAGGGACTGGGATGCCCGGGGACCCCATCTTTGGTGTGTTTTTTGATGGCTTGTGCAGCACTCGCTGGGGATATGCTGGCATCCCGAAGTACCTGTGGCTTTGGTGGTTTTATGGGGGGGCAGTTCTTTCCTAAAAGGCACTTTCTTCACCTTTTCCGGCCTTGGCACAGAGATATGTGTGGGAGTGCTAGCAGATATTCACCTCTATCAAGTTCAGCTGCTGGAACTGGTGGTGGCTGGAGACCCATCCGATGTTTTGTTGTGAGAGAGATTCAGGAGCAGCCATGGAAGCGGGCATGAGAGGGGCATTGTGTGGGGAAAGTGGCTTTGTGCACTGGAGGAAGGCAGCAGCGATGTGGAGCCAGAGAGCAGGGGGGCATGTTTGTGTGTCTAGAAACCAGACCAGCAAGCCAGGAAAGTCGGCAAAGGGAAGTGTAGGTGGGGCGTGGAGGTCTGGTCTGCCCAGACACCTTCGGCCTTTTGGACCTGCCAGTGCCTCTTCTCCAGGCCTTTCCCTGGCACCACCCCAACCAGCCTGGCCTTACCCTCGAGGCCCTGTTACTTGCACTTACCCGCTAGAGATAAGTAAGGCCCTCTGTGGATCCACCACTTCCTGTCCCTACCCTAGTTGGCGAGCTTCCTGCCTGGTCTGGAGTTTGAGGTCATTGGTTTCTGCTCACATCTCGCTGTACACCAGGTATGAGCTGGGCACTTGCTCAGGGAAATGCCTGAGTTCTGATGGTTGGGACCAGATGGGTAGGAAGGTAGGTAGAGCCCCCACCATTTTTGCTCCCAGATGAGTTCGGCTCTGAAGATGGACAGTGTGGCCCATGTGCCTCAGTCTCCAGCCAGCCATGTGGGAGGGCACCTACCACACGAGGACCCAGCGCCAAACATGCTCGCAGCCAGGCCCCCAGGGACACCTTCTTCCTCGGTGAGAAGGGGCCCAGAGGAGGAGAGTGGGAGAGGGGTCCAGGCCACAAAATGACCATCCCTCGAGCATCCTGGGCACTGCCTTCGCACCTGCAGCTGGACCACCATGGAGTTCAAAAGGCAGTTTGGTGTAGTATCTTCACAGCTGTCCTCCCTCTCATAGCTTAGTCTAGTTTACAGTAATAGTAATGTGATCCCTTCTCACAAGGCCTTAAATTTGATCAGAAAGTTATTGGTTTTCTCCCTGATATTCTGCCACTATTGCAAAATGGTCACCTTTTGTCATGGTGATTTTATTGCAACTTGGAGATTTCACAAATTGATGAGATGATTTTTCTCTGGTAGCTCCATAGTACTCTAGTACTTTGAAAGATATCTAGAAAAAAAGGAAGCTTTCAGGCTAGTTCTAGCTAGTCTTTTTTGTTCCATATCCTATAATTGATAGCTACTGCGTCTTTAGTAATAGGGTCTTACTCTAAGTTTGTGTAGGGCAACAAGTACATGGCAAAAGCTTACACTGCTCTAGGGATTTTGAGACCTCTCTGACCAACAATATAACAGGAATTATCAGATGCCTCTGTTACGTCTAGTATTGTTTAATTGTCTCTGGGTCTTTAGGTGGAGCAGCCTAGGGCATTATTTGTTTTTGCCCTACTTCCTTCTCTTTATGTTCCCATGTTGACTGTGCATGTCCCTATACAAATAAGAATGAGTAGAGAAATCATCCAAGAGAAGATTCAAGAGAGGATTATGAAGGGGGGAGAACCTCTTCACTGTCAGCCAAGTTGGAGTCCAACTTCTTTCCGAGAAACCTCCTGAGGGAAGCTTTTCAGAAGACCCTCACAGATCTGAAAGTGGACCTCTATTTTACTCACTAGCCAGAGGAATTCACTCTGTAAGGAGTTAGTCTCCAAAGATAATAAGACAATGTATCACTAGGAAAATAACATTCTTGGAACTTGAGAAGGCATGGAAAACTAGTAACCAAGATATTAGTGAACAAAACTCTGGGCATCTCAAATTTCAACCGCATCCAAATAGAAAAACCTTTTTTAAAATTAATTTATTTTTTTCCACTCATACAAACTTAATAGGTATCCCGGTCCCCCCCTCCCTCCACCCCTCCCTGGACCTCCTTGCTCCCTCCCTCCCCTTTTTCCTTCCATTCTCCCCCTCTCCCTTTCTCCTATTGCCCCCTCTCCCCCCGAATCCCTGCAGCATCCTTTAGTGTGAATGTCAAACTTCCCTCTGGGTCCTCCACTCTAATGAGGTGTAAGGACTCAGTAGCATTGCTAGAGCCCTTTCTGTTGTTCCCTTTTAGTATAGGAACCATATTGTGGCTGTTAATCCCTTGCTTCTAAGGATCCTAGTGCCTGTGATCCATGCTAGACTTTTGGGGGTCAATGCTATGTCGGTCATTGTGGCAGGTCATGCAAAGTCCTCAAATAGAAGACTCTTCAATAAATCTGGACTAAAATCTAAACTGGTGACCAGTCAGATCAAGTGTCATTCATACCTTTCCCAGGACTAATGATCCAGCACTGCCACTCCAAGGCATCACCATCACATATATAGGCTCCTTTGGCCAAGCTAGATGGACCCTTCACTACTGGAGGACCCCAGGACAAATGACATTGCTTTATAAGCACAAGAAAACCTCAGCCCAGGTTTGAGCCTAGTCCACATCAAGAGGAATGTGATAGTAATCCATACCAGCAAGTATAGTTTAGACTTTCATGGCTTTGACTTCAAAATGAGTGATAGGGAGGAACACAATACTCAACTTCAACCGAAACTGGAGGTCCTATCTCCTTCTTCTCGAGTCAGAGAAAAATACCAAGAGCAACCTTACAGTAGAGACTATTGAAATTTAATCACCTTCAAGGGCACCCGTAGAGTGAATTGGCTATTGGTCAACCTGCATCTTCTCCTCATAGTTCATCAAACTTATCTAATTCATGTAGGCCAAATTCTGAGTAATGCAGTATGTAAATCCTTGAGTTCAACCAGAAGCAGACTATCACATGGAAGTATGACTCTGTAGTACATGACAATTTCTTTGACTAGTTTGATTTCATCAAATGTTTGTTAAACATGAATTCTTTAATAATACTCAGGATACAAAGATAAAATAATCAAAATCATAAGAGCATCACCATAAATTAAATGATGATTAGAAATTTCTCTCTCCCACAATCCCCCTAAAGGAATTGGACACTGTAACACTGTACAGCTGTTCTTGGTACCTGTGGCAATGTCTGAACTTAAAACCTGGTTCAGCATTCTAGAGTCCAGTCTTGAAAATCAGAGAAGACTGGAGAAGGAGTCCAATAAACACGGACCAGACAGATGCACCTGATATGTGTGTGTGCCAACCAAGGAAATCTGAGACTTTTTCTGGGATTTTTTAAACATCTTTTGTTCTTGCTTCTCCTGGTCATCTGCCAGAGACTTATAATAGTACAATATTGTATAACTCCCTTGATTCCAGTCTCTCTGTCTTATGTCTCTTACCCAGTACTAATTACGAACTTCATTTCCTCTTTTCACTTGGCTATTATATACATAAAGCCACCTAGGATGTGTTAAAGGCAAGAAACCCTCACCAGAGGGATACTGATAATGTCACACCCAATGATGAATCCCATCCTGCTCTATTGAAGCTAAGTAGGTGAGGTTGCCTCTTCGAGCGAAAAGATTATAAAAGTACTCACAGGCAGTTTAGGACCTAGGGGTCCTAAAAGAAACAGTCCCATTCCAGTCCTTGGCCATAAACAAAACAAAACAGTGTACTCAGTTCTATCCGGCTTCAGCAGGAATACAAAAGGAGTTCTAACTTATTGTTATCTCTCTCGACTGAGCACCCCTATCTAAAAGCTTTATGTGAACTACAAATGACAAATCTCCAGTCTAGACCTAAAATGGCTTTAAACCCCAAGAAATTGTTTAGAGGATGATTTTTCAACCTTTAGGAAATTTAAACCCTCATATATGTCTTTCTGCTATTGTTTTTCAGGACTTGTATAGTTCTACCCTGATTAGTACCACGCTTCTATGGTCTGTCTTCATCTTTATCAAAGATGGATGGAGAGGGGAAGAGAGAGAGAAGATGAGAAAGAGAGAGAGAATAATGTTTTAAAATATAAAACTCTAAATCAAGGCGATGTTCTTTTACCCAAAAGAGGAACCTAAATATCAAAGGGGAGGGAGGGTTTTGTGGTGAAGGCCCTTTTTGACTACAAAAAGGCAACATAACATAGTGTGTAGATATTACCTTATCAAAGAATAAATGGCAAGGTTAGCATCACAGGCTAAGTGATAAGTCAACGTGCATGTGTAACTTCATCAAATCTGGGAAATGTATAATCACTGTATATGGAAGACAAGGATTGAATTTTGAGAAGAAATAACAAAAGGCATAAAAGTTTGCACTTTTCATTAACTTGCTTTCTGTCTTCTGGGTAAGAACTCACCAAGCCATGTTCTGACACAAACAAAAGTACTTCTTTGCAGATAGTCAGTGTTGGACCCTGAGACCCTCGCCCTAAAATTCACAAAGCAGGCTGGTTCAAGCCCACAGTATAGCCCTTGCTTGTAGTCATTCAGGCATCCATTGTTTATAGCCATCCAAGCATCCATTGTTAGTCATTGCTTAAAACTATGTACAGCCTTGAGCTTTTTACAGGTATTTCTCCACCCCTTAAGACCTCCAGCCCTTCAGTTCTGGAAAAGCAAGTTTGCCCAAAGGGGAATTCCATCAATGAAGGTCACCCAGAATGAACAGCCTGCGGTTAAGCAGGTGGACTGGAACGATTACCAAGAGCCAACTCCACCCGAGCTCTTGCCGACCAATGACTGTAAAGGTCATAGAAAATTCCTCAGCTAAGCAACCCCCCCCTACCCCAAGACCCCTTAAAAACCCCTTGCCCGAGCTGCTCGGGGCCGCTTCAGTCTTTCCTGCGTGAAAGGCGCGTCGGCGCGTCGTTAAATAAAACCTCATGCTATTGCAGCGAGAAGGGTCTTGGTCTTTCTCTCGGTGGCCTCGTTCCTGACTGAAAGACGGGGGTCTTTCAGTCAGGTGTCCTGCCTTCTCCGTGCAAGCATTCTGCTACATGTGGACCTTTGTTGATGGAGGAGTAGAGACACAGAAAGAATTAAAGAGTCAGAGGATAGGGAAAAGAGTTGTGAAATGCCATCTCCTAAAAATTGTATGGTCATGCAGTCCATGCTTACAATGGACTGGAGCAGGCAGGCATTGGTCAGTTATGAAAGTGAGGGGGGGTCTGCAAATTACTGATGAACAACGGACAAATGATACTGTATCCAGTTCTTTATCTAGCAGCATCCTTAACCCTTTGTATCCATTTTGCAATCTATATAGAGAGATATATTTTCTGTATGGTGTGTGATATGTAAGTTAATATTAGTAATTAAGATTGGAATGAACTAAGCTCTGTTTACTTTGGCTTGATTACTAAGACAAGTAGGATTATGTGGCAAATCGTTGCCATTGAAACCACTATGCCAAGTGAATTCAGATTGAATTCAAATGAATTGTTATTCAATAGATTCTAAAACTGTAGAAACCACAGACACAGGTGGGTTCATCCATGTCTCTGACATCATCTTCTCACAATAAGCAGGGCCTCAGAACCCCAAACTGCCAACCTCATAGTGCTGTAACCTGACACTATGGAAAACACAGAAACTCTCCCTGTGAATAAAGTATTTGAATAGGAATGGTCTTTGTTGCACCACAGCCTTATTGTGCTTATTTGCATTGCTTTCATTTGCAAACTGGAAACTACTTAGTTTGAAGTTACCTACAGAGCCATTCCTGATAATCTCCCAAAAGTGCACAATGGCAAGTTGGAATTCCCTCTTTCTCATATGGCAAATTAAATGCCATGAAAATGTACACTAAAGTACTCACCATAACTGAACTAGCATGACCCCAAAGTGAAGACAACCTCTATCCCTTGCCTACAGGGATGAAACTATTCTAACCCAACAGTTGTATTGTTGCTTTGGTTATCAGACAACTAAAGTGAATTAGAATTTATCCAGAGAAGATTTCTGGGAGAAAATTAATACTAAATCCTGCATCAGTCAAAGGAGAAAGTGTCTTGAGAAAGATTTGCAACTGTCAGGCCCCCTATCAGGAGTGTAGCCAAAACACTGATCTATGGAGCAATATCCTGTCAAGGGCTGATTAGATGCATACTTCTGGACCTCTACTTATACTGTAACCCTGAAGTCAAGGGAGGCATCTTTGTCCATCTTCCTAATGTATCCACAATGATAAATCTTTTTATGGTGTTGGAACAAAGTTCCTGCACCTGATCGAGCCCCTCAACTAAAGACACGGAGTCGCCAGAATCAATGCAAAGGCAAGAGGCTTTAATCACCAGTGTGCTGGGGTCACCCTGCTGTTCAGGAGCAAGAGCGGCCCAGAGCACTTAGGGCTTGGGTTTTTTTATAGGGCAGGGAACAAATTTCAAACATAGCAAACACAGCAAACGGGATGAGACATCTGGTTATTGGTGATAAGGATGGCTCAAGGGGTGAAGCACAAGTCAGTATGACTAAGGGGTAAGGTACAGGGCAGTTCATCAAGAGTCAGCGTGACTAAGGTCAGTTCACAAACAGTATTTCATGTTCATGTTCACACATTTTTATGTCCACAATGGTTTTCAATATTCATTTTGTTCTTTTAAATAATTTATTGAGGGCAGATGACTCTGGATTGTTGAGAAATAGGCTATGGCCCTAAATCCAATAACATCTCTAACACTACTGTTGGAACCGAAGTTCCGACAGGCTGTGGGACCGTATCCGAAGGAACTAGGAGACTCAGAAATCGATGCAAAAGCAAGAGGTTTATTGATCCAACGCGCGCTGGGATCACTCTGCACAGGAAAACAGAGCGGCCCCGAGCTTGTTTTTCCAAGGGCCTTTTTTTTTTAAATACATTTTTTATTATTTCCGCTCATACAAACTTAATAGGTAGACCAGTTCCCTCCCTCCCTCTTCCTCCCCCCGAACCCCATGCTCCCCCTCCCTCCCTCCCCATCCCCCAGTGCCTCCCCCCCAATTCCCAGAGAGTCCTTTATTGTGTATGCCTAACTCTCCTCTTGGTCCTCCTCTCCGATGACATACAAGGACCCAGTGGCATTTCCCTGAACCCTTTCTCGTGTTCCCCTTAAGCATAGGAACACTACTGTGGCTGTCAATCCCTTGCCTCCAAGGACCTTGGCGCCTTTAGCTGATGCTAGACTTTGTGAGGTCAATAGTGTGTTGGACATTGTGCAGGGCATGCAAAGTCCTATTATGATTGCTTCGGCCCTAACTAGTGTGGAGAATCTTGCAAATCATTGCTCCTCCCATCCTTTTGCTCTTACAATCTTACCGGGGCCCCCTCTTCCGCAAATGTCCCTGAGCTTCAGGATGGGGGGAGATTAGGCTGGCCTAGTTCTATGTGGTTGATATAGAGTCTCTGAAGTTCTGGATTGTGGTTTGTTGATTTTCTTTTTCAGTTTTGCTGCTCCTGCAATGCTTTCCAAGGGCTTTTATAGGAGGAGCAGGGGCAGGTGCACGTGCAGGCTTTGTCTTGATAGAGAGGATTCCGGGCGTCATGGTTGCAAGACTGTTAGGTTGGGCAGGGGGTGATCGAAAGTTCATCTGATAAACGGGATGCAGGTGTGGGCCATCTGCTTCTGGCGTCATACAGGGTTCGAGCAAAGTTCACATTACAGTGGGTCTGGCACGTCCCCAGTACAGAGTTCAGCATGTCTCCACACTACCAACCTTAGGATAGGACTGAGCAAACTTGGAGGTCACTGAGAAAAGACCCTCACAATCCACTTCACTTCTCTAGTAGCAGTAGAGTGAAATTTCACTTCTACCTCTGACACATAACATTCTCTACTTTCCCTAAAAATTAAAACATATCTATTATGGGCTCCTCCTTTGAATTAATTCAAGTGGGTTTGTTATTCACTAGGCCAGGAATTCACCCCATTGGAAAGCTGAATCACCTAAAGACATCTAAGGAGATTGGAGTAACAGTTTCTTAGAGAAAGAAAAGATGGGGTCCATGAATATACAACTCTATTAGAACAGAGGCTTAGCCTAAAGTTGAGCTAATACTCAGAAGACAAAAATGCTAGCCCAAAGTATGAAGAGCTAACTTGCCGTGACCACTGGCAACAGTGTAGTGGGAGGAATCTCTGCAGAAATCCCATGGACAAAAGGAATGGATAACCTTTTATAGCCTTTCCAATGTGGAAGAAGTGTCACATCATGTGACACAGATAGTATCAGGCAGTGGGGAGAGGAGATTGATAGAGGCTCCCAAATGATGAGATCTGGTTACTGTGAGACACAGTTACAAAGGCTTTGATAGAGCAATAGTAATCTGGTTAATGAGTACATGATAAAGCCCTTCCTTAATGCAAATTTTTACAGAACTTTCAGGACCATTAAGCCTGACACCTTTCTTCCACTCCCACTCCTTCACTATTTGACTATGTGAAGAACTCAGAGTGCATGACTTGCTTTTCCTTTTTACTGTCTTCTTTCTCCAGGCAATTGCTGGGATTTACTACTTCACTGCCCTGCTGTTTTTGTTTCAGACTCTAATAAAATCATCCTCAAGCTTCTTTCTGAATCAGTTTTCAATTCCTTTATTAACAGACTAAGACCTTAAACAGGAGGCCTCAGATTTCCTGGATGCAATAATCCCCACAACCCTGTGCCCCACACCCCAGGTGGTATCTAGGTACTACCCATAAGGGCCTCTTTCAAAATACTCAGCATACTATTTCTATTCTGCTCTTTTCCTTAAACTATTTATTTAATTATTTTATTTTATTTTACTTTATTTTATTGTGTGTGTGTGTGTACACGGTACTGTGTCCCTGTGTAGGATCAAGGGTGACTTCAGAAATCATCCTGGATTGTTTCTATCTCCTTTTTATATTACGCTGGCATTTCCCAGGTTCCATCCACCAGGACCGGAAATGCAGGCCACTGCCATTTCCCTTTGGCCATTTTTTACATGGAAACTGGGATCAGAACTCAGGACCTTATTCTTGTAAGGCAGATTCTTAACCCCTTAGCCATCTCTCCAGCCCTATATTCTTATCTCAAGGATGAATTCACTGCCCACCAATCCTTTCCCTGCTACCATATTGTTTAATCCACTATAGTGCTGAGAAACCTCAAGGATTCCACATTGTGCCAGTGACTTTATGGACAATATAGTAGTTGCAGTTCACATCATTCTTGCTTTTATATATGCAAATGTACCTCTTCCCCAAACTCCTGCTTAACTAGTTCCCACAATTATGTAATGTCAAACCTTCATAATAAAATCTGGATTCTGTCTCTCAGAAGTCCTGATTCTTTGATCACATTTGATGGAAAGAGACATTGTCAGCTGCTATGGTACCGAATTTTGAATGACAATTAAGCAGAAAGATGAGATCATTGACAGTTTGTATACTTAATAAGTCCATTCTCTCCAATACCCTAGTTAATGAAGTATATAACTATCCCTTCTATATATACCAGGTAATGACTTTTGTCTTCAAATTTCTCTTCTATTACTGCAGAATATTCTTTGAGCTGAAATCTTGTCTCAAAACCCAAAGAATGGTACACACAGATGACAGGATTCAGCAAGAATGAAAGAGCTTTATTAGCAAAAATCAAAGGTTAAAGCAATCAGCCTCTAACATAACTTCAGAAAGTGGGGCGCCATTGAACAGGATGTGTTCAGCAGTGATACATGTTCTGGTGTAAGAGGAGGAAAATAGAGCATATTAATGACATAACAAGATATGGGAACAATGGAGGCATTTAAGAGAAGCAAAGGTTTCCTCACTTCAGGTGAGGCAGACAGTCAGGGTCCCAGCAATCAATTGCCCCCAGAACCACCCAAAGAGCATCTTCTGTGGAGGGAATACCACAGCAGGAGGCATGGTTTGGAGGCAGAAGCTGGAGGTGGTTTAGGTCACCACATCCATCATGAGAGAACAAGTGCCAACTGCTAGAGGAAGGAGGCTAGACTACCAAAGCTCAAGGCCCTTGGCTGTGCTTTCTTCCAGCAGGATTCTACTTCCTAAAGTAGCCGTGACCTTCCCAAACATTAACAACAACTAAGAATATCTCCTATATGGAGACAAATCACATCTAAACTATGCCACCATTAGGACACTTGCATTTCACTTAAAATGCAGAAACACTTTTTATTTCCAATGCTATATCTGACTTATGATCTAAGATTACTAATAAATCCTTATCTCTAGATGTAACTACAATGACTGTAACTACAGTCAGGAATCACTATACTGAGATTTAACTTGTTTAACATAAACAACTCAGCTGTGATATGAATCATGTCCTGTAGGGAACGCTCAAGCCCAAGATCTCCATTTCTTGTAGATGGATGCCAAGGGCATCCCTTGCAGTCTCAGTTGCAGTGTGCCTCCTATGCCAGCATAGCTAGCCTATGCCAGTATAGTGGTAGGCTGACTCCTGTTGACCTTCCCACAAGAGGCAGGGATGGATCTTGTCCTGTCTGGAATTAGGTTCAAGGGCAGAAGTGTTTTTTACATATTCCTTCCTGTTCTTTGGAAGCCACCTAGACATTGATCAGCATACCTCCAAGATGGGGCATTGCAGAGCTTCATCATTATAATTGTACCACCATGCACCAGACCTGTTCTTTCTCCACCCTGTATGGGGCCATTAAGGCCAATTAACATGTCTAAGGATTGGCAGGGCTGTATTGTTGGTGGTGGTCCCACCTGTTGTGGACTTTGCACCTGCAGTCTGTCACTATTGATGTCATCACTCAGTGCAGTGTACAGACTTCACCCCCTGGTTCATGGTATATAAGGGATTGGGTTCCATAATAAACTTGACTTGGTTTTCAGCTTTTCCAAGATTCCCTCTTGACCCAGCCTGACTTAATTCTTGCTGACCCCACTCAGGTACCTATCAGGATTGCGAGGTAAGCGTGCTGGTCACGGAACCCTACAATGTCCAACAGTCAGTCATTACCAGGGATTTCTAAATTAATTTCCTTAGTGGTGCTGATAGATGATCTTGTTACTGGATTCTCTAGATTCTATGTGCGACCTCTACCAAAACAAGCCGGGACTGAGAAACTTATGGAAATAGTTTAATTGCAGCCTGAGCTTGGGAAAATGGATAGCCTATTTCTTTCACAGAAAAAGTAATGTCCAATTTTAAAAGGCTTTTTAAAATTTTTTTTATTGTTTCTTATTTATTCAATCGTGTGTGTGTGTGTGTGTGTGTGTGTGTGTGTGTGTGTGTGTGTGTGTGTGTGTGAGTGTGTGTAGAACCACGGGTGAATTCGGGAACCACCATGGACCGCCTCCACCTCCTCCTTGTTTACTCTGTCCTGGGATTCACAGGCTCTGCCCTACCAGGACCAGAAATGAAGGCTGCCCCCCGCTTCTGCCTGGTGTACATAAGTGGGATCTAGGATCCGAACTGAGGACCTTCTGCCTGCAAGGCAGAGGATTAACCCCTGAGCCACCTCTCCAGCCCCTTGAGATGGGTAAATTTCTCGAGATTTAGAAAATTCCTTTTCTTCTTATAAGGAAAAGTCTTGCTCTAATTTTCCTGCAAAATCACCTCGAGACCAAACCTCCCTTGATCTTGTTAGCACACCAATCTTGCAAGCAAAAAACTGTGCTAGGCAAAGGAAGAGGGAATTATCAAATATTTTCCTTGAAATACCAAGTGAAAAGAGTAAGTTTTCACATATCGGGATAAAAAAATGTAAAGATAGAATAAGTTTATTTATCTGTCATGTCAAAACTCAGTGAAGGACTATTGATTCCTCAGAAGACATCGTCCCTTTCCATAAATTCATTTTTGCTTTCCTTGTGTTAATTTTAGCCTGCCTGTTTTAATCTCTGCCAGTATATCCTTTTCTGAAAGGCACTGCTTCAGTGAAGCAGGTTCCCATGAGTCTGATAAAACCATCAGGTCTCACGGAGTAGAGGTTCCTGTGGTGTTCACAGAAATCCCTGACTCTATCATCAAAGCAATTCAGATTTATATAGCAATAGTAATGGAACTTAGCATGCCCTCCAAGGAGGATAGTGAGACCTTCAGTCACTCATCTGAGACTAGAGCCATCCGTTCCTTCTGCTGACCCACTGTGCATTTGTTACCAGATAGGAGGTGAAAGGATGTCTGAAGCTGGGAATTCATTGATACAGTTTTCATAAGGTTGTCAAGACAGGGTGGAAAGTTTTTGGTGATATAGCTTGTTTTCCAGTCACCCATGCTTCTGTTAGCCTTCCTAACAAATCAATTGGTTTATGAAGCTGGACTTTGGTTCTTACTTTGATCTGTTGCCAATGGCTCATCAAAGATGAGTAGATGTTTGTTCTTACTGCCCCAGGAAAATCATTATTTATTAGTCTATAATTTCAATGCAGCAAAGTGAACAATAGTTTCATAGAGTATTATTCTATTGTGTATATTATTTAAGATCAAATAATTTTTTACTAATGATTAAGTCAATTCATTCAAGCATTAACTTATTTAGATATGGATGACATGGCTCCTAATATTTAGTGTAACCACTGTTTTTCTTATTGTAATCACCTGTTTCTCCATAACACAATGGTGACTTTAATTTTAGATATTATAGCAAGATCAAAAAGTAAACAATACTTAAGAAAGTGTTTATCCAAAATGATAATAAAATTAAATTAAGAATTTAGACAGTGATTTAATTACTATACTTAAGAAAATTTGTATAGATATATGACAGGAGACATGAAGGCAGTAACATAAGTTTTATTAATAATGGACTTAAGGGCATTAATAGAGTTTTAATTGACTTACTTAAGACCTACATAATTGCTTTTCAGATTTGTAGGTTCACATGAATGAATTGAAGACATATTCATCTATTCATATCTTCAAAAATCCATCCATTTTATTCCGTGAAAGACTATTTCTTTTTACGTCATACATGATCAAATAGAAATGGATAAGTGTGGGAAGCCATATTTAAGTCTCCAGGAAAATAAAGATGCCTTTGGATTCTGGTCACCAAGCAACATTCAGTAATTCCAAGGAAATGTGCTCAATAATGAAAACAAATTACTGTGGATAAGAAACAACCTATCTAGATTGATTGTTTAAATAAACAGCAGCTCCACAGTGGGACAAGAGAAATTTTAATTATACTGAGAGAAAAAATATTTTCTTACTTGCAGTTAGCCTAGAATGTACTAATTTTTCTAAAAATAGGTATGCTTACTAAGTCCTCTGCCATTTTTATATTGGTAGTAATGTATCTGGAACTATGTTGTGGGATAAAAGAACTCATGGAGATAGAAGAAGTAATTATACAAGTTTGCAATAAGTTTTTCTTTTGTCCAGGAATTTTCCCCCAATCATGAAATCTGATGGCAATGAGCAACCAAACCTTCAACTTTTAATAGGAAGACTAAACAAGTGAGACAGGCACATGAAAACATAATGTTAAAACCAGAAAGATTAAAAGCAGTGAGAAACAATTGGCTGGCTTTGTAGATTTAGTTGCAAATTTGCATCTTTCTTTTACCAAAGGGAGCATAAATCCCAGAATTTGGTTTCATATAGATCAGATAAAAATAAGAGGACAAGAATATGTTCTTCCTGATATTTCTAAATTGTAGGAAAAAACTAAAGATTGATATAAACCCAAGTGTCCTAGAATTAATTCAAATGTTTTTGAGATCCATAAAAATATTTCAAAACTGCCACTTTTGCAGGCGTGGCAGGAGGAACTCAGCTCAGGGAAACAATAATGTAAAATATTTGGCCTTTGAAGATGCAAATGATACTTTGGGAATGCTAACAGATTTTTAGGAAAAGAAAAACTTAGGCAAATATATTCATCTATTAAATATAAAGTTTCTTTAGTAATAATTTGATTTTGGTACTAAATTTTAAAGTTTAATCTGCTTTTAATGTTTTCATAATTAAACTAAGCTGCTGGACTTCCCTAATATGAGATTTTGTTTTCAATAATAAGGTTTTCATAAATATTTATCTGCTTTTGATGATGTTTTCAAAGGTAATTTTGAAGCTGTTGCCAATTAATTTTATGGTTATTAATGTCTTTGTATGGTTTATCTATTTATTTATTTTTTAATACATTTTTTATTATTTCCGCTCATACAAACTTAATAGGTAGACCAGTTCCCTCCCTCCCTCCTCCTCTCTCGGAACCCCCTGCTCCCCCTCCCTCCCTCCCTCCCCATCCCCCAGTGCCTCCCCCCCAATTCCCAGAGAGTCCTTTATTGTGTATGCCTAACTCTCCTCTTGGTCCTCCTCTCCGATGGTGTTTGTATGTTTATATGATCTGTGCTTATATGTTGTGTGTCTTGTGTTTCAACGTAAAATATCTGCGGCCACTTCAATTTTTTTTTTCATTTCTGTTGTGTGTTAATATTAAAATTTTGGCGCGCCATTTTTGTTTAAAGTAATTCTTTATTTATTTATTCAATTGTGTGTGTGTGTATGCGCGTGCATGTATGTATGTGTGTGTGTGTGTAGAACCACGGGAGAATTTGGAACCACCATGGACTGCCTCCACCTCCTCGTTTTACTTTGTCCTGGGATTCACAGGCTCTGCCCTACCAGGACCAGAAAGGCAGGCCTCCCCTGGTTCTGCCCGGTGTCTATAGGTGGGGTCTAGGATGCAAACTCAGGACCTTGTGCTTGCAAGGCAGAGGCTTAACCCGAGTCACCTTCCAGCCCTTGGCATGCCATTTTTAAATACATGTATGCATACTTAAAAATTAGAACGAATAATTTCAATAACATCTAAGGCCTTAACTATTTACATTTTAAATCGATCGCAACTGTTTTTCTGATAGATTATAAGTTTTCTTTCATGAAAAATTATCTTGCTTGGTTTTGATCTTTAATAGGACTACAAATGAAAATGCCCTTGTGTTCTTAAAGGTATTTCCCTGTGTTCCCAAAATAACAAAGCCACTATGGTAAGATATAAGATATAATAGTATCTAAATGTTTATATTGCCAAAAAAGGTTGCTTATCTAAACAGACATACAGGTATTCTCCTGTGATCATGTGCTGCTTGTTTATTCCATATTTGATAATGTCTTGGTCTTTACAAAATTTAAAGAACTTTTACTAATTTGTGTTATAGCTATACATTTGGCTCTAAAAGATATTGAAGTACTACAATTAACTAAAATTTTTATAAATTATTTAACATTTTCATTTCAAAATGAGATTTAAGCTGTTTATCTTAAATCAAATGTTTTTGTGTTTATATTTTAAAGTTCATGTATTTCAAAGATATACATTTTGTGGTTGCTTAATGCTAAAGTGAATAAGTAAATTGAAAGCTACAGTATCTTAGATTTCAAAGTATACATTTAAAAATGACTGTATATTAATGTATATTGTCTACACAATTGCCTGAAAAGTCCAACTTTTTATTTCTTTTAAGATAAAGTTTACGGTTCCTCAGAAAGTTATATTATAATTATGACATAAAAAAGTAAAACATATTAAAGTCCCTCTATCCGTAATTCCTCAGAGGACTAAGATACATATCAAATCTCACCAGGACCACTACTGGTAATACAGGGCTTGCCTCCAGAGTCTTGTTGATATTCCCACTGAGGTTTGGGACCCCTTACCAACAGCCTGTTTGAGATGGATTTTTAGGAAGAAGTAACCTTGAGAGGTTTTATTGTTTATTCAAAAGTTATTGATACTGACTCTAAAAAATATGGTTATGATTTTGTCCTCCTTGCCTTTAAAAAATAATTTACTGTGGACAAGAGAGAAATTGCTCAAATGTTAATATCATCCATAAAATTATGGGAATACAATTACAGTTACAAACAGGGTTTAGACACCTGAGGATTTGGCTTCTTAGATAATATATCGGCTACAGTCCACAACTAAAGAATGGCCCATTCTTTCCTTAAATATAAATGGGAAACAATCATCTGGCCTCATGGTTACTGGTATAGACTATTGGTCACAGCCTCATATCATTGGCCCATTTGTGGCCTCTTACATTAAGGTGGAGTTAGACATAAAAATCTCCACCAGACCTCAACAAAGTGCTGCCCTCTACAGTGAGAAACTGAGAAAGGTACTGTCCTAAGGGATGGCTAATCGCCCCACCTAGTGTCAAAAGTTTATACATAAGGGGTCCTTAGAATATTATTTGGTGATGTTAAATTGGCTCTATGTCATACAGGACTCATTACACTCTAAAAAGATCAGAGAGCATGTCCTAAATAATACATATATATATCTAATAAAAGAAAATTATTCCTACTAAGAAAATTAGATCCACCAATGTTCAAATTAATGAGAGAGCTAGAACCTTAATTTGATATTTTAAAGGGAGTCAACTTCAATGTCTTTAAAACACAATGTAGGGCTGGAGAGGTGGCTCAGGGGTTAACCCTGCCTTGCAGGCAGAAGGTCCTGAGTTCGGATCCAGATCCCAGGTATAGACGCCAGGCGGAAGCGGGCGGCCTGCGCTCTGGCCGGTAGGGCGGAGCCTGTGAATCCCGGGGCAGGAGGTGGAGGTGTCCATGGTGGTTCAAATTCGTCCGTGGTTCTACACACACACAGACACACACGACGCGCGCGCACATACACACGCATATGCACACAGTTGAATAAATAATTAAAAAAAAAGCACTGTAAAAACACAATGTAGACAAAAGTAGACATGTTCTAACTTACATGAATTAAGACTTATATTTTAAATCTTGGAGACATCAAATAAGAAAGATAGTGTAAATTATAAAATTTGGTAGTTTCATATCTCTCTCTAGTTAACATTTGAGCCCTGGTACTTAAAATTAGTTCCAAATGAGGACTTGATTGCTTATTGTGCTTCTCCTGAACATAATATAAGTCAATATAGGTACTGAGATAAAATTTATATTCTAGACAAAATTCAGGCTCATTTTGAAAGACCCCCGTCTTTCAGTCAGGAACGAGGCCACCGAGAGAAAGACCAAGACCCTTCTCGCTGCAATAGCATGAGGTTTTATTTAACGACGCGCCGCGGCTCCAGCAACCCTCCGCAGGAGAGACTGAAGCACGCCCCGAGCACTCGGGCAAGGGGTTTTTAAGGGGTCTGGGGTGGGGGGGGTTGCTTAGCTGAGGAATTTTCTATGACCTTTACAGTTATTGGTCGCAAGAGCTCGGGTGGAGTTGGCTCTTGGTGACGTTCCAGTCCACCTGCTTAACCGCAGGCTGTTCATTCTGGGTGACATTCATTGATGGAATCCCTTTTGTGCAAACTGGCTTTTCCAGAACTGAAGGGCCGGAGGTCTAGGGTGGGGAAATACCTGTAAAAAGCTCAGGCTGTAACATAGTTTTAAAGCAATGACTAACAATGGATGCTTGGATGGCTATAAACAATGGATGCCGGAATGACTACAACCAAGGGCTATACTGTGGGCCGTGAACCAGCCTGCTTTGTGAATTTTAGGGCGAGGGTCCAGGGTCCAACATTCCCCCCTTTCTATAGGCACACCCAATCATGGAGTTTAGTCACAGTCTCGTGGTAAATTTCTGGGGGATTGGAGTCAGTTTTCAGCAGGGTGTTCCTTCCAGGCGATTCAGCAGTAGGGGACGTCTCCTTCAGAATTCCAAAGACCTTAAGACCCATCCCAGCATAGCTGCTCAATCCGGCCTCACTTCCCATAAACCTATTTGAGACAGACTGCTTTGGGGATAAAGGCGATGATTCGATCTGGTGCTTCCTGCTGAATCGGGGCGAAGGAAATAAAAGCAGTCTGACATTCTCATCTATGAAATGCTGGGTTGGTCTAGAGGTCTTTGATAGATGGCTTTATTACCTCAAGGTTGGTCTAAAAGAGACAAAACACAGGCAAATTGAGTTTCCAGAATCATAGAAGGACCAGATCATTGTAATTGGGAAGGCACATGAGATAAACCGAACAAGCTCAGCAGTCTTGCGTGGGTACAAGCAAGCAGGAGTTAGTAAAAGAACACATTTACAAGGGTAAAAGCCAGGAGACATTTTCCCTGGCTACTGTAGATCATATTTTAAAACCTGTCCAAACAATGTGAACTGATCTTTGTACAGGTCAATCTAAATTATCCTCTCTTTTTGGGTTCTGAAAATAAAGCAACATAAGTCTTTTTGGGACCAAAGGGATGTAGCACCATTCTCTGATCTAAATGAAAAGCCAGCATTGATTTGCTAATGGAGCTACTCTGGAGCTACACCTGGAGTTTTGCTGTTTTCCTAGTTTACTCCTTAAGTTTGCCATTGCTTTTTCCCTCTGTATCAGGTGAGGCAAGGAGTCAGCAGAATGGAGAACAAAAACAACTCCTTGGCTTAGTGAATCTGGACCCGTTTACGTGTAACTTCTGGGACAGCTTTACTTTTAGGAAGGACAATTTTTTTTCAAGATCCTATCCCATTGCTTGAGGATAATGGCACTTAAAAATATCCTCTCAGTATTTGCAAATCAGCCAGTCTCTAATGCTGCACCAGATAGCCAAGAGGCGTGAGCCCACGTACTTGTAACAGAGACTGCATTTTTTTATATACAACAGAAAAGATTGAGCTCTTTTTTGATTTCAGAAAGAAACATATTTTACAATTAACATACGTGTCCCCAACATTTATAAGTCCCAGCGTGAGCTTAAGCATATAATTATTAAAAGAATAATTCCTCCTTGATAGCATCTTTTTCATTTTTTCTTTGGCTTCAATCCGGAATTTTGCTTGGATTTTAGGCATAGCATCTTAAACATTCTTGCTGCAAGCCTAGGTAATGATCTATCTGCACTTGGGATGTCAGTCATAAATAACAGGAATACTGATGAGTGAAATCAGCTAAATCAGTGGTGTCAGACCGTTGACAAGGCACCAACATAAGTAAAACACCCATATTAACACTGCAAACTCCAGAGACATACTAAATCATCAACTAAGAAAAGGCACCGGAGTCTTTTTATGGTGCAGTTCACAGTGACTGAGAGCAGAAATCAATTCCTCGGATCTAGCAACATTAGATTCCAATATGCCTTGAATGGGTGGCCTTTTTCTGATTTCTGGATTGCTTGGGTCATACCCTTCTAAGCTGATAGTCAACAGAGACAGGGCCAAGGCAATGTAGGCGTCACACTCACGATGCTGATAACTTCAAGGAAAGAGCAGCAGGAACGAGCTGGCGTCAAACACCACTCCAGTTTTCTTAATCTCCTAGAGAGAGGTCAACAACCACGGAGCCCAAACCCCTGCCCTTGGGGCGGCCAGGTGGAGAGGGGTGGTGGCAGGGCAAAAAGGGTCCAGACGGGCTCGCGGGGGGCTCACGCCAGCCAGGGGCAAAATGTAAATTACCTAGGAAAGAATGTTTAGCACCTGTCCCTGACGTTATTGTGACATACCAAGAAATTCCTAGCACCTGCCCATGGGTTACAGTGACCTTCCCCAGGGAACAGGCTTTAGCCTGAACTGGGAAGAAAACCAAGACCGACAATTTCTATGTTTTTTATTTCTCCTAAATAAAGCCATGTCTTTTCTCCAGAAAATGTTTCCTTGAGATAATATCTTATCAGGTTGGAATCTTTATCCATCAGAATGGTTGGATAAGGATGCAGCATTTAGGGTCTTAAACTGCAGAATTTTGTTACATAATATCTGGCATTTTCTGTAATCCATGATTTTTCTCTCTAATACTTGGTGGTCGTCTAAACAAGAACCACGTGGATGACTTTTATAACAGTGCTAAAATATTTATTCTATTAAGCCTAAACCTTGAATATCGGGCACTCAGGCATGAAACAAAGGAATGCCTAAAAAGCATCACTATTAAGCACATAAGGAACTCAGTAGTTACTTTTGTGAGTGCAATAGCCTGTCATTTTCTGATCTTAAATTTTTAGTAAAATCAAAAGTTGACAAAAGCCTAGGAAGGAAGTTGAGCACAGAATTTTGTGCTCCCTTGTCTATATCATAGAAACAAAGAGGCTTCCCATTTGCACGTTAAACCAAGGTTCTCACGAGATGCTCAACTGGCACTTTTGGGCTTCCTTTTGCTGGATATCAGTGGCAAACTCCTTTTTTCCCATCGGAGGGAAGCTAGGAGCTTCAGGCCATTTCATTGACTCCACCAGGGGTGTTCGACCCCTGGGCCCTGGGGTTCAGGGGGCAATCTCCCCTCCAGTGGAAAATTCCCTATTTTGGACATAGGCCACATGAAGGCTTCCTGTGCTCACAACGTCTCAAAGCGCCCAGTCGGGTCATATTCGAAGCATCTTTTCACCTTTCCCCTGGTCGGAGGGGTCCTGGTTGATCTGCTTGGGTGCCTGTTTAAACCTATCCCCTAAGGCAAATGTCAGTTCTGATTTCTTTGCTTTCTGGTTCTTTCTCTTTCTTTCTTTTTATACTAAGTCCTAGGTCACCTGTCCTATTTTTAAAGTCCTGAGACAAACAGAAAAAAGAGATCTACCCTCCAAGACAGAAATGAAAGCTTCCTGATGGTGCCAACCTCTCCCTTACAGATGAGGGGACTATTTCCCTCAACAGATGAGAGCCCTGTTGTCCTCCACATAGAGATTACTTCCCCCTGAGCAGATGAGACTTTGGCTGACATGGAAGCTAAATGAATCCCTGTCTGTTTCACTTAGTCTGAGGGCAATTGGGAGCGCAAGGCTTTTCCTGAGTTACTAGCTGGTACTTTTGGTCCAGCTCTATAGTCTCTCAACTTTCTGGCATTTGTTTGTCTAGTTGATGGTAGTATAACTTAAAGATCTTCCTGGGATCATTCTTGTCTAAGAGTATACAGGGCATGTCTGAGAATATGCTATGACTTGACCCTCTTTAGGTTGGTAGAACTAAGCATCACGATTTCTAGATAGTCCCGGACACAGGAAGGGGAAATCTCTCTTTTGGCTTCAATTAGTGAACCTGGACTTGAGGAAGGACGCGTGGCTTAGCAGAGTTCTGATAATCACTATACACAGTGTTGTCAGTAAAGACATCCACTGACACTCCCGTGGTGTGGTCCGGGGAGGCCAGACACTCCACACGCCACATAGAGCCCCACCCGATGACACTAAAGGGGAGAGTCACTGGTCCACACATGCCTGAAGCTTCCTGTATTCCCTATGCTATTTAACAAATAGTCATTGTTCTGACTTGAAACACTTTCCTTCAGGGCAAACATTTAAGAATTCCCTTCCATTGACTAACAGAGTTAAAGATCACATTGATCCCCACTGCACTACGTAGACAAAGACTAGAGTCACATTGATTCCCCACCACACACGACGCAGACAGACAAAGGTTGGGAATCCCTACCAGGAGAGATCATTCAAGTACCAGTCGGCCACACTCTTTGCAGAGTCATGGGTGATAACTTGGCCATAGTGGGTTCAGCGTTTTCGTGACTTGCGATCGGATTCTAATCCGATCCCCACCCTACACCTTATGTTATCACCAGGAAACGCAGAACGGCCAATCGAATCCCGTGGCTTTAAGAGATCTAGGGATCTCGCTGTGGGACTACAAACTCGAGCCAGAGGTGTTACAGGTTTCCCACCTCAGGCCGACACTCACTCACACATTCATACAGAGGTTAAAACATTCCCTCCCCATTTTGCAGGTGCCCTTTCTCCCCCTCCAAGAGAGCCTGCTCCAAAAGTGAGCAGAGGTTGTTTTAGACAGTCTCTTTTACCTAAAGTCCAAGATTTAGAGAAACTCCTAGTGGCCTTGAGTCTGTTCACAGCTGCAGCTGAGGCAGGGCCTCAGCTTCTGCGGCCACCTCCCTGGGGCAGGAAGGCCCTGGTCTCAGACTTCTCATTTGACCCCACTGTAAGGATTCCTACTGTCTCTTGAGAAGTTGGGATTTTAGAAGTAACCAATTTTCTGCTTAAACAGACAACTGAAATACATTTGAATACATGAAGCTTAATTCTTAATTTCTAATTTCTGAGGCTCAATATCTTTTGTTTTATAACATGGAAGAAACATAACAAATAATATTTTCTTAACCATCATTCTTATTTCAGTCTTCTCATAACTCTACACCCACAAACCTTCACAACATACTTTAACATTCTTTTTAAGTAACCAACTCATAAACCTCCTGCACATACTTTAACTTTCTAAGTAACATATCTCATCCCAAAACCTTCTTTACCTCATGTACTATACATATATATTTCTTTCTATTTGATGGTTTCCTGCTGTTTTCACATTAGTTTACCTGTAAGAATATCCTTTAAAAGAGGCAGTAGACTTATCTTAAAAATCATTATATAGCAGAACACAGGAGTACACCTGGGAACGGGAATTAGAAAGCAGATTTGTCCCCAAGAAAGGGAACTCGTACATACCACAGAGAAAATGAAGGAATTCCAATGAATTTTTCAGAAATCAGTTTTCCTTTCTGGCTGTTAGAATGTTGGTATTACTCATGGGAAAACAAACTTTTAAAGGAACTACAAAAGTGATGTACCAGATCCTAGGTAAAAAACAAATGCCACTTTTGTGAAGCTTCAAGATAAAACAAGATATTTGGTCAGTACGTACTCAGGCCTTTTAACATATCAAAATGATTATTCCTAAGTGTGCACGTGCATTTAAATTGAACATGCAAATAGTAAACAGAGTCAAAAACCAAAATGTGATCATAAGCGCGCGCAATGAAATTTAGATGGCCACAGCTTGTTATTTTGAAACATAAAACCCCCAATTAAAGAAATCCAAGTAACCAATCAAGTTAGACATTTGAAGTAACTCTTTATCATCACGGCAAAATTTCTACCTCAACACTCAGTTATTTTGGGTTCTTTTCCTAAATCCTTTAGTGATTCAAGACAAGATAGACAAGACACAAATACTGCAGACTGCAGATCAGAAAAACTACAACTGCAATTAGACAAACACGGACAGCAGATTAGACAAAACCAGATGGGGAAGGACACTTCTGTCCTTTCCCCTACAGGAGAGTCCAAGCGTCCTCTGGGACCTCACGGTCTCTGCATATGACACGTCTGTCTCGCAGTTTCTGACCGCCCAAAACTCATAAAGGAAACAAACAGAAACGTACAAACACAAACAGACACAGACTTAAACAAAGCACAAGTAAACACGACAGGAGCGCTCACATACCTCCGAGGCCGTTTGGGGCAATCTTCTGGGGTCTCGAATCCGGAGAGCCCCAAAATGAAAGACCCCGTCTTCAGTCGGAACGAGGCCACCGAGAGAAAGACCAAGACCCTTCTCGCTGCAATAGCATGAGGTTTTATTTAACGACGCGCCGGGCGGCTCCAGCAACCTCTCACGCAGGAGAGACTGAAGCAGCCCCGAGCAGCTCGGGCAAGGGTTTTTAAGGGGTCTGGGGGTGGGGGGGGTTGCTTAGGCTGAGGAATTTTCTATGACCTTTACAGTTATGGTCAGCAAGAGCTCGGGTGGAGTTGGCTCTTGGTGATCGTTCCAGTCCACCTTTACCCGCAGCTGTTCATTCTGGGTGACATTCATTGATGGAATTCCCTTTTGTGCAAACTGGCTTTTCCAGAACTGAAGGGCCAGAGGTCTTATGGGGGGGGGAAATACCTGTAAAAAGCTCAAGGCGTACATAGTTTAAGCAATGACTAACAATGGATGCTTGGATGGCTCATAACAATGGATGCCGAATGACTACAACCAAGGGCTATACTGTGGGCCTGAACCAGGCCTGCTTTGTGAATTTTGAGGGCGAGGGTCCGCAAGGGCCCAACAATTTAAGTAACATGTAATTTAAAAATCTCCAAATAGATCTGATTGACTTGACAGTTGTCTATGGGAGTTATTGGTTTTCCTTTTTGTAACTTTGCTTTTTCAGATTATATAAATAATATTAAAACTAAGTCTTTTTTTAATAATAAAAACAAGGGAGATTGTGGGGGTTGTCAGGCCCAAGCCTGCTCTCTGGAGAATGCACATTAACATCTGGAATGGGCAGTCCTTTCTTTTGTTAACCTGGAAGTATCTATTTTACATAATCCTGTAAAGAATTTGGTCCTGCTCTTCTTGATTTTTCCTGAATTGGGCCCTGCCCTTGATTGTTTTCCTACAAATATTCATGTGTGCTACAATGAAGTTGGCTTGGATGATGAGGACGTCCTAGGCTCCCTCTGACCCAATGCTTGATCAATTCCTGCACCTCCACTTCTGTTCCTGCACGTAAGTCTGGGTTTATGCTGGTTCGTGGGCCAACATTCTCCTAAGAAGGTAGAGGGAATATGCTAAAGGAGGAGTGGAAAGAAATTAACTCTATCAGGAAATGAACTCAGGAGATCAGGGCAAACATTTTTAGGAATCCCTTCCATTGACTAACAAGAGTAAAGTACATTGATCCCCACTGACTACGTAGACAAAGACTAGAGTCACATTGATTCCCCACCACAGACGCAGACAGACAAAGTTTGGAATCCCTCAGGAGAGATCTTCAAGTACCAGTCTGGCCACACTCTTTGCAGAGTCATGGGTGATAACTTGGCCATATGTGGTTCAGCGGTTTCTTGACTTGCGACGGATTCAATCCGATCCCACCCAACCATGTATCACCATGGAAACGCAGAACTGGCCCAATCGAATCCCGTGGCTTTAAGAGATCTTAGGGATCTCGCGTGGGACTACAAACTCGAGCCAGAGTGTTACAGGTTTCCCACCTCAGGCCGACACTCACTCACACATTCATACAGAGGTTAAACATTCCCTCCCCATTTTGCAGTGCCCTTTTCCTCCCCCTCCAAGAGAGCCTCTCAAAATGAGCAGAGTTGTTTTTAGCACAGTCTCTTTTACCGTAAGTCCAAGATTTAGAGAAACTCCCTAGTTGGCCTTGAGTCTGTTCCAAGCTGCACTGAGGCGGCTCAGCTTCTGCTGGCCACCTCCCTGGGGGCAGGAAGGGCCCTGGTCTCAGACTTCATTTCATTATGACCCCACTGTAAGTTCCTACTGTCCTTGAGAAGTTGGGATTAGAGTAACCAATTTTCTGCTTTAAACAGACAACTGAAATACATTTGATACATGAAGCTAATTCTTAATTTCAATTTCTGAGGTCAATATCTTGTTTTATAACATGGAAGAAACATAACAAATAATATTTTCTTTAACCATCATCTCTTATTTCAGTCTCTCATAACTCAACATCCCACAAACCTTCACAACATACTTAACATTCTTTTAAGTAACAACTCATAAACCTCCTGCACATACTTAACTTTCTAAGTAAAATATCTCTCCCAAAACCTTCTTTACCTCTAGTACTATACATATATATTTCTTTCTATTTGATGGTTTTGCTGTTTTCACATTAGTTCCGTAAGAAATATCCTTTAAAAGAGGCAGTAGACCTTATCTTAAAAATCATATATAGCAGAACACAGGAGTACACCGGGAACAGGGAATGAGAAGCAGATTTGTCCCCAAGAAAGGGAACTCGTACATACCAGGAGAATGAAGAATTCCAATGAATTTTTCAGAAATCAGTTTTCCTTTCTGGCTGTTAGATATGTTGGATTACCATGGAAAAAACAAACTTTTAAAGGAACTACAAAAGTGATGTTACCAGATCCTAGAGTAAAAACACAATGCCACTTTTTGTGAAGCTTCAAGATAAAACAAGATATTTGGTCAGTACGTACTCAGGCCTTTTAACATATCAAAATGATTTATTCCTAAGTGTGCACGTGCATTTAAATGAGACATGCCAAATAGTAAACAGAGTCAAAAACCAAAATGTGATCATAAGCGCAATGAAATTTATAGTGGCCACGCTTGTTATTTTGAAACATAAAACCACATATTATAAGAAATCCAAGTAACCAATCAAGTTAGAACATTGAAGTAACCTTACATCACAGGCAAAATTTTCTACCTCAAAACTCAGATTTTGGGTTCTTTTCCTAATATCCTTTAGTGATTCAAGACAAGATAGACAAGACACAAATACTGCAGACTGCAGATCAGACAAACTACAGACGGCAGATTAGACAAACTACGGACAGCAGATTAGAAAAAACCAGATGGGGAACGACACTCTGTCCTTTCCCTACAGAGAGTCCAGAGTCCTCGGGACCCTCACGGTCTCTGCGATATGACACTCTGTCTCGCAGTTTCTGACCGCCCAACCTCATAAGGAAACAAACAGACACAGCAACAAACAGACACAGACTTAAACAAGCACAAGTAAACACAGACAGGAGCGCTCACATACCTCCGAGGCCGTGTTGGGGCAATCTCTCGGGGTCTCGAATCCCGGATGACCCCCAAAATGAAAGACCCCGTCTTTCAGTCAGGAACGAGGCCACCGAAGAAAGACCAAGACCCTTCTCGCTGCAATAGCATGAGGTTTTATTTAACGACCGCCGGGCGGCTCCAGCAACCTCTCACGGAGAAACTGAAGCAGCCCCGAGCAGCTCGGGCAAGGGGTTTTTAAGGGGTCTTGGGGGTGGGGGGGTTGCTTAGCTGAGGAATTTTCTATGACCTTTACAGTATTGGTCAGCAAGAGCTCGGGTGGAGTTGGCCTTGGTGATCTTCCAGTCCACCTGCTTAACCCAGGCGTTCATTCTGGGTGACATTCATTAGTGGAATTCCCTTTGTGCAAACTGGCTTTTCCAGAACTGAAGGGCGGAGGTCTAAGGGGTGGGGAAATACCTGTAAAAAGCTCAAGCTGTACATAGTTTTAAGCAATGACTAACAATGGATGCTTGGATGGCATAAAAAATGGATGCCGAATGACTACAACAAGGGCATACTGTGGGCCTGAACCAGCCTGCTTTGTGAATTTTAGGGCGAGGGTCTCAGGGTCCAAACATATAAGTAACATGTTTTAAATCAAAATAAAAGTACGTAGCTATGGTTGAACGTTAGAGTTAATTTGTCCTTTTTGTAGATGTTAGCCAGAATAATATAAATAGCTAGTTAAATACAAAAGGGAGCCAGGGGTTTGCCACTGGTTTGTTGAGAAGTCTTACCTATTACTGGCTGAAGCAGTCCTTCCCATATAGAGTTTCTGTGAGTTCATCGATCAGATCTGGTCAAGAATTTGGTCCATGCTCTTGCCCTCTTTATTTTCCTGTAGGCTGAGAGCTTGGATCCTTGTCAGGGAAGCTCTACATGATTTGCTATCGGGCAAGACTAAATGCCTTGGAAATCCACCTGTTATTGAGAAACACAAAGATAACCCCTTGACTCCAGGGGCTTCTGATCTGGTTCGAACAGGTTTATGTCAAAGGTGTTTTTCTGCCATTATAAACCATTTTTAACTGTAAAAAGGTCTTTTTTTACAAAAAAATAAAATGGAGGAAAACATTAAATAAGTCGTACTGAGGAAGTCCTTCCTCCCCCTCCTTAATTTTGAAATACCTGTGATAAAATCAGGCCATTAGCACATTTTAACAACAGCAATTAAATAATAAAAGAAAAATTTGTAACTAGGATAATGTAGGTTTACTTATTCTAGGAAGGTTTTTAAAAGAGACAATTGATTTTTCTCTAAAATCATCTTAAACGTCGGTTTAGTAGTTGGACAGAACTCCCACTTGGGAGGTGAACCGACGCAGGAGACCACGCTTTACAAGGAGATCGATGCAGAACGGCAAGCGGTTTATTATCCAGCGCGCGGGGTCCGCCCCTACAGGAGAGGGAGAGACGACCCCCAGCACAAAGGACGACAGTTGGTCCTACAAGTTTTTGTAGGTATGTTGTGTGAGGTAGTGAGGCGTAAGCCAAATAATTGGCTTATACATTTAACTTTAAGACTCATGGTGCAAGTTGAGGTGCGAAGGGAATGGTGGGGTTGGTGGCGAGGAGCAAGCAGCACGTAGCTCAAATCTTTAACGAAAACCCTGTGGATAGAGTGTGTTCCCCGACTAGAACTCCCAAGGTGGGGGGAGGTCGCCGGGAGCTGGCCTGGGACACACACGTCCCTTTGCCTTTTTTGGAATTCTTGGGCTGTGGGGTGAGGAGCGTGATTCTGAACTAGCTCATCAAATTCTTGCCATTCTTGCTTGCCCTAAAAGTGGATGGAAATTTATTTTTCTACATTAATTCGTGCATTCCCGACATTTTCGTTAGGCACACTCCATCATGGAGTGGTCAGTGTACAGTTCTCGGGGAAAAGTCGGGAGATGGAGTCAGTTCCTGCAGAGGGGTGTTTCCTTTCAGTCAGCGATTCCATCAGTGGGGGAGGTCTCGTCAGAATCCGCACATACGCGGCGCTAAAATCCCTGCCGTCTTTTCACCGTCCCATAAACCTATTGAGGAACGCAACCAGTTTTGGGGATAGGGTCATGATTCTGCTTGACTGCTCCTGCGAGTCGGATGTTGAGAGTGAAGTGGTCTGATTCCTCATCTATGTGATGCTGGGAGATCCAGGTCTTTGACAGATGACTTATTAGTAAGGAAGGTCGTCCGAAAGGATACAAAACAGATAACTTAAAGCCTCAACATAAACCATTGTACTGGGAAGGCACATGGGATAAACAAATAACTCATCATCAAGGGTTGTGGAGGTGTAAGAGCCAAAGCAATCTAGCATACGGGAGACCTCCCACTGGAGACCCCCCCCCCCCCCTTTTCTTTTTCTTTTTTGGCGAGCTGTGAGTC